>PVKW010009291.1:0-63867 GCA_004027895.1 Orientallactaga bullata | reverse complement strand
GGTTTGAGATTCCATTGTAAAGATATGCAAATGTGCCTAGCAGGAGTTCCTGAAGTGTGCTGTGTGACCTTTTGGCTGTAGTTTTGCTCTGTGTGCTGTGGTGGCTGGTTGGTTTTTGCTCTCTTGCCTGGCCTTGTGAGAGCAGGCCACTTCTTCTGCCATTATGGAACTTCCCCTGGATCTGTAAGCTTCAATAAATAATATCCCTTCCTCCATAACTGTGCCTGGTCTGGAAGTTCATCTCAGCGAACCTGAAGCTGTCTGCTACAGCTGGGGATATTCCAATATGCTGAGGCCTCTTTCTACTCATCTATTGCTTTTCATGAGAATAACATATCAGTTGGGGAAAACATGGTAAGAAGTTCATGTTGCTCTGATGATGTTTCCTAGCAGACAAGTTCATTGTATGGAGATTGACAGGTCTGCCATGGCAGAGGATGGCTTACAGCAGGTCATTACTGATATAAAGCCACCTTGTTGGTGCACTCAGGTTCTGCATTATCAGCTGCATTGTCTGTCTTAGAGTTAGATGTCAAAACCCTGATTCCAGAAGAGACATTCAAGTGTCCTTTGCTTGCCACTGAGCCTCATACAGAGGCTAGTTTTGGCTCATAACTTTGGAGGATTTGCCCCAGGTCATAGCTGAAATGTATGACAGCAGTAAACAGCTCACCTTCTTGAAGGGACATTATCTGAGGGAGTTGACGGGAACTGAGTTTCATTTACCAAAGGGGGAACATCCTCAGTGACCTAAAGACCTCCGGATAGACCCCACTGTTAGAGTAAAAGCAAATGTTTGGCTTAAATGGCAAGCAAGGTTGAGAACCATGAGGAAGGCAAATCAGAAGGCTTGTAACTGGGTTTGAGGTAGCCAAGTTGGTCAGACAAGAGGAAGAACAGGGCTCTGGGAGAAACAAGAAAGTAGGCTCTTGCTAATTCCTAGGAAGCCCTCACCCCCAACCCCCATAGTACACCCCCGCTCAACGACATAGACAAGGCACTCTTCTGTATCTAAGGTGAAACATTGTAACAAACAACATTGTAAGAACAGCTTCTAAGAAAAAGTGCACTTCTTTCATGTTATGACCTGGTGGGTTGGGGCACCTTTGAGATGTTTCCTCCTGAGTTAAAGTGGAAAGTCAGTACTAGAATCTAAAACGGTGCAATCTTGAGCCAAAAGTAGAAGGAAATGTGACATATTTCAGAAGGAGATGAGAGAATAGGCACAAAAGATGTCTGCTTAATGCAATATCCGCTTTACAGGTCCCTAACACCTCATCTTTAAAGACAGTTGTCTATTGACATATACTTCTTTGTCTGTTAGGGTTAATAGCAAATTAAAATATAAAGAAGTTGGCAGATATTGGGTGTTATAATAGAATGCTTGCAAGTTGTTGTTCAAGCCCTGAGCTTCCATGGCTACAGCAAACGTAAAGTGGCAATGGCCTTTCAGGATGTGTGACAATCCACTTGCATAATCACAAACTGCAAGGCGACAGTGAAACCAATGGTAGGGCTTTAATCAAGCCACACAGCTTGTGTGATGATGACAGTAAATACAAAGTAGCTGTTCTTGCTGAGGCAGAAAAGTTGGGCTCAGATTCTGGAAGATTTTGTACAAAGGCTGTAAAATTATTACATGCAAGAAACCTGCTGACAAAGAAGGCTGGAACCCAAATCTTTCCTGTCACTCACCATCCTGCCCCTAAGCTGGCTAGAACTGACCAAATTCACTATCATTGATGAAGAGGCACTCCCGAAAATCTTAAGGTGACCTGTGGTTCATTACAATACTAAAATTCACACCTCTGGTCAGA
Organism: Orientallactaga bullata; assembly: GCA_004027895.1. Classification (NCBI taxonomy): domain Eukaryota; kingdom Metazoa; phylum Chordata; class Mammalia; order Rodentia; family Dipodidae; genus Orientallactaga; species Orientallactaga bullata. The sequence goes on along the minus strand of PVKW010009291.1, from coordinate 62,050 downwards.
GATTTAAGATACTAATGAGACACGTAACACAACATGTTGTATGGAGAACTGTATGTGACAATAAAACACGAGTAAGAAAACCTATGCTCTGAAAGTGAGCCAAAAATCCATGCTACATAACATAAAAGCCCCATTCCTTATTCAGCAGGCATATTACCAAATCCCTGTTCTCTGTCCCAGCCTGCTTCCTTCTCCTTGGAATTGTATAATCTTCTACTAAACTGCCCCTGCCTCTGTTACTGTTCTCTATTTCTTTGCAGTGGGACAATAGAACATAGAATCCTTCCGCAGGTCTGGAGGTCTTTACTAAATCTCAACATCCATTGATAGCACTTACATACCCAAAGAAAGCAAGGCTAAAAGTTTACCTGGCAATAATAAGCATAGTTAATTATTACATCTTCCTTTTTAGATATACTCTGAATTCCAGGTCACACAGAACAACTCTTAGATGACCACATGGTAAAAATTTTGTAGTTAGCACAAAAGGGAGAGGCACATCTTTTGTACCCAAAATCTACAAGTCCACTGGGAGGAGGGTAATTTTTAACCTTTTCAATAACAACTGCAAATAACAGAGTCCCTGTGTACCTGATTCTAGTTTTTTTTTTTTTTTTCCTGTGTGCTCACCTCGTTCTCAAGAGTATCTTTTTTGTTTTTATTCTATTAGAATTGTAACTTTTATCTTCATCATTTTCTATCTCTATTTGCCAATGCCTGCACAGGGGTGCTCAGGGCTCTTTTTCTTTCTTTAAGACAAATAAATTGTCCAACGTTCACTTCTGTATCCATTTTTATACTCCTTTAAGAATGAAACCAAGAAGCTGCAAAGGGTATGCAGTGCACCCAGTAACAGTTCAACACAAGTTAACTGTAAGACATTTTTTATGTCATTGTTTGAGTTTCCCCTAATGAAATAGGCTTATCTTTATGTGTTAAGGTTAGATTAGATGGCATTTCTCATTACACGTTACCCAGTCTGAGAAGTCTTTGTTGCAGGGATGTGCCATGCCCTATTTAAGGAACTTGATGTGATGAGTGATGTACATGAATGGTGGAGGTAAGAACAGAGTTGAGAGTACTTCTGGAGATAGAAAGGGCAGATGTAATAAATTGTCTCAAGGCTGATGTGTAAAATGCTAGTATTTTTTTCTCTTACTTTGTGAAATGAGTTAGGGAAGCTTTTATACAGCACAGAAGAGGAAGGAAATGGACAGTGTACTCCCTATTGTCAGGAGACTAAGTGAGAAACATTCCCAGGCATACTCATTTAATAAACGTTCTCCTAGAGAAGGAAGACAATTACCTTGAAGGTATAAAAAGCCAAGGACTCAGTTCTAGTGGTATTGATTACTCTGATCAATAACCCACTGCCTTGATATCCCTGTGTTTAAAAATGAATAAGAAATAGAAATTGGTGAAGGAAAGTAGAATGATTTACAATTTGACCAAACTGACTGAGAAGCTATTTTTTTCCTGTAAACTGTGTCTGTGGCAATCATACAATTTATGGAAAACTAAGAGACAAAGGACAGAAAGCATGTATATTTAGCCATAACAAAGTTGAACCAGTTCTTTCATGGGGGAAGGTCACTGGGGCTCAGGTGTTCTCCACTGTCTCCTCGCTTCCTAGCATGGAGCTACATTATATTAAGAATATCTTTTCTATAATGGTGGCATGCCATTCTCTCTAAGCATGGATAACTGCTTCAGTCATGGCATGTTTTTCCCGAGATCCTGTGGACAGGAAATAGTATTTTTGAGGAGAAGACATTCAAGGTGTCTGAAATCCAACCTGCAGTGTTATTTTCATGGTGCTATATGTAAATGTAGTTACGGGTGGATCAAACACCCATGCATGCAGATAATTCTAGGGTAATCCCTGCTGGAGGGACTCTGTACAGCTCGTTGGGCTGACCTGAAGGCTGACAGTATATGAAGAAGTATTTTATATTACTTAGAGGCACACCATCTTTGCTGTTCTTTAAACCCCAAGAAGATCACTGGCTGAATGAAAAATAGTTTGTCAAAATTATTTGAGGACTTCCAGTTTTATTTTTGTTTCTATGGACACTGAGCTCAAGTAGTCTCCAAAACTGACATAATGGTAGACTATACAAATCAGACAAGCAGAGTCAACCATCTGAAATTCTTTTTTTTTAATTAAAAAAAAATGTGGACATAAGTGATTTATTGAAGTTGAAGGTTAAAAAAAAAAAGAAAAAAAAGTAAACTGACCAAGAATGAGTAATAAAAAATCTGGCAACAATGAATGCCCAGCATTGGATGGCTTCACAGATGAAGGTTATTGTGCTTTTAATTTTATTATTTATTTTTTGTTTACATTATTCTAATTTTACATTTATATTGGTGACTCCATTATCCTCCTCTCTGTCCTCCCCCCTCCAAAGGGACCCTCATCAATGGGGAATGTGGGTCATGCATTGTGGGGGTAGTCAAGAATTATGGGGGATAAGCCAAGTCTCTGTGCATAATGACCCAACTTGTGGCTGTAACACTCTTTCCGCCCCCTCTTCCATGAATTTCCCTCAGCCACGTTGGGGTCATTTTAGTTCTACTTCAGTGGTGAGGTTTTGGGAGCCTCTGTGTCTCGGGATATCTGGCTTAGTAGGAGTTGGATGTTCTCTGTGTTTATCTCCTTCAGCCATTTTCTAGTATCATGTTCTCCAAGAAAGCTGTACTCATGCCCTTTCCCCTCATTACTCTATGGTTTCAGCTGGGTCCCTGGTGATGTGTGATAGGCTGATCCTCCCTTCAGGTTCATCGTCCATTGGAAAAAGATAAGCAAATTCTCCAACAGAGAGAGAAGTTAGTACTAGATGGATGGAATGGCCATAGTTATTTTAGAGAGAATTTTATATGTGTAGGCCCTCTTCTAGCCCACATTTGGTGGGAGCTTGATCTTTGAGACTGGGCTCATTTTTTGTACATGGTTTTGACTTATTTCCCAATTGCAGCAATGAGTTCCATTCCACTGAGTGCATCTATTAGCCAAATCAAGAGCAGTTGGTTACCCACCATGGCTGAAATTCTTTACAGAAATTAAAAAGTAAAATTTCATCAAAGTTACTTCCTTAAAAATTGTTAGCCAAGCCGGACGTGGTGGCGCAGTCCTTAATCGCAGCACTTGGGAGGCAGAGGTAGGAGGATTGCTGAGAGTTCGAGGCCACCCTGAGACTACATAGTGAATTCCAGGTCAGCCTGGACCAGAGTGAGACCCTACCTCGCAAAACCAAAAAAAAAAAAAAAATGTTAGCCAATAACCATGGCTTAATTTTGTAGGCTTAATTTATAAAACCAAGGTTGTACATTAATGTGCTTCTGTAAGTCAATTCTGGCAGGAATGAAGATATACTAAAATGAGACACTTTCACTCTTCATTTTGACTATCAGACTATTGAAGCAGTGTACCCTAAGGAATTAGAAATTTCCTAAAAGCCTTATACTGGAAGAAGGTAAAGGTTGATGCTGGGTGACTGTCAGAGAAGGAACTCATCTCCTAGGAAGAGATTTCACAATGTTCTGACAACTTCCCTCAAGTTGGGGTGGGCTTTATTGGTTAGGTTTAAATATATAGAGCATGTTGATTGGTTGGTGGGTCAGGAAGAAGAGATTGTTGGTGGGAAGAAGATCTACCCAAGAGTTACTAGAAGGAGGAAGAATGAGGAAGTAAACAGAACAGAGAATTGCCGCTTATCACTATCTCCATGAGACAAGTTTGGGTTTGGACGTTAGTTGCCTTCTATTCTCATCAGGGCAAGTTGTTGTCTACAGTCTTTTGGGCCTATGACGGTAAGTAACTACCTACAAAAGGCTACTTTAACCTTGTTGTCATGGTCACACTGAAATTACTAGTTATACATACCCTTGAGCATCTGTTTAAACTTATACCTCAAGTCAGTACCCCAAAAATAGAATTGGGAGTCACTGGTCCTCTTTATCTATGATCACATGAAAGAATTTTCTTTCTGTGCTTTTCACTGTGACTTGTGTCTTTAATTGGTATATTGAAGATGGGTGGCTGAGCTTTATTTGTTTGGGTTCTAGGACCCAGCTATGGCTGCATTGCTTTGGGATCCATGATGGCATTAATATTCATACCAGTAAAGGTTGATGTTTGGCATGTATGAGGTGAATTGACAGAGAATTTTCTTTTACATATGTGAAATGAACAGAAGTATTGGCCTTAGAAATTTGGTTGCATAGACATTGTCATCTATTCAAGTAATGTGATGTGATGACAACTGCCCAGGCTGTCTGACTTGTATCAGTGGAGATTGATTAAGATGGTCTTCATGTCCTGCTGACCTTGCTGCAACTTTAGACAAATTACTTGAACACATTTGTTAATTATTCATTCTTTCTCTGCTTCATACGTAAATTTTCATTAACAAAGTCTTGCCAGGAAAGGTTAAAGGAGATAAGCATTCTTAATTCAGAGAGATTTTGATAGGTGTAGCCTCAATTTTTGCAAAAGACTAGTGGGAGTTTCTCAATGGAGTCCATAATCTTGATCTCCCTAGGATTCTGTCTTGTTTACTAGTTCCAGCTGTGAGTTCCTTTCTACTGAGCAGATCTCTTAGCCAAGCAGGGAGCCACTGGTTACCCAACTAGGCTGTGTGCCACTATTGCACAGGTGTGTATATCTTATTAGGCTAGTTGCTTTCATATAGCAGTGTTTTCTGTTTGATCACAATGTTGTTGGGCATTTTCCTTGGACAGCTCAGGTAGCATGTATATTTTAGTTTTCAGAAAACAGAGAGAACTGAAGACAACCAAAATTTATCAACAAAAGAACAATAGGAAGATGACTCCCTGGCAGGAGATGAACCACCCCTCACACAGAAGGCAGGGCCCAGGTGAAACCAAGAGGAATTGATGAGATGAGCAAGAGTGCTGCTTCCATGGCAAGCCTGACATCCTACACCGGGGTGATAGAGACAAACACTGAGGAAGAGTCAAAATTCACCAAAGAAAAAATATGGAAGCTGCTGAGAACTCAGCACTAAAGTAGACTTAAAGCACACCCACCAAGGCTCAGGGAATTTTGCAGAACAGGGGGCAGAAAAAATGTAAGTGTCACAAGGTGGAAGGGAATATCCAGAGGCATTGCTCCCCACAATGATTGACCACTGTTCTCACAACTCATAAATAACAGCTCAATGGAGAATACCAGCAATGTCACTAATGAGGGCTTCCAATGAAGTTGGGGGTAGGGAGAAGGAAATGATGGTACCAACTCATGATGTATCCATACAAAGTTTCTACTGAAAAAAAAAAAAAAAAAAAAAAAAAACCTTTTCATAGTGTTGAGACCCAAGAAAATCTTTCTCAAGGACAAAGGACTGTTCCCTTTGATCTACAACCACCAAGAAAGATAGATAGCATTTCCACATTCCAGATTCTATGGGCACATGGAACTTTAATGTCTAACTTCCATATGCAAAAACTGAGAAGGCAGATGGTCTAATTATTTGTACCAATGTCTCCTTGGATTTCTTCAGTGGTGTTTTTACTGGTTCATCCAACTATCTTAGAAGACAACTTAGAGTAATTATAGAACAAACTTGCTCCTGAGCAGCCTTCACTAGGAAGGCCCAGACAGAAGGCTTATTTCAGGGTCTGCATGCAGATCACTGCGTACAGTAATCAGGCGAAGAGAAGACCAGACCCTTCTGAGTTAATGCTGCAGATGAACTAACTCTATGTAGCATTTCCCTTATCTCAACAAATGCCTTTCTTACTATCAAATGGCATAGCCAACTCTTGATTTTTTTTAATCGTGATTGACTTCAAGCTTAAATTAAAAAAAAAATGTCATTGTTCTTTGAACATTCATGGAAGGTAGATGTAGAAGGCAATATTACCTAACCTACTCCCTTATCTTTGTTCAGTAAGAAATTTTATTGGCATCCAAACCAGTGTATGAGTAACTATAACTGACATGAAATAGAAATATTTTGCCTGAAGTCATACTGAGGGCAGCAGTATTACCAACCCTACTTCTATATTGCCTGACAAGAATCTGTAATATACATTATTCCTGTTTCAAATTGGAGTTTTGGCCTTCGTAAGCACCACCATATCTGGCTGTCCCTCAAAAGAGGCTGTTCTTTTCCTATTGTTGGCAGCCAGCCATTAGACAGATTTGTTTCTAGCAATGATAACAAACACTCTCTTTAAAAACTACTTGAATTCATAAGCATTTTTTTTTGTTTTAGAAAAAGGTATGAACCTTTAGGAAAATTTGGCTTATGCTAATATGTTTATGAATCAAATATTCATGAATATATGCATACTCAGATTTTCTATTTTCTTAGTTCTATTTCATTTTATAATTTTACATTTAATACAAACTGATTTAAATGTATGTTTATCCCTCAGTGCGAATGTTTACTTTAAGTTTATAATTCAATTCTTGGAATCCACAGGAATAAGCAATACACATTTTTTTAGCTGCTAATGTTCTTTGCGAGTTAAGGATCCTTTCACATAGAGACAAAATTAATAATAAGGATTAATAGTTAATAATAAAATAATAATAAATGTTTACTATTACAATTCTGTTGAAATATGCCTAATTGTTGAGACCAATTTTTCAAGTAAATTCTTATAAGTATTCTCTAAATAATAGGTTGATGTCAATGAAATATTAATATTTGAGTATTTTGAACTATCAAAAATAGAAATGACATTTGTTTCAACCTAATAGCTATCTTGACCTTTATTATTATTATTATTTTTTGAGGTAGGGTCTCACACTAGCTCAGGCTGTCCTGGAATTCACTGTGTAGTCTCAGGGTGACCTCGAACTCTTGGAGATCCTCCTACATCTGCCTCCCAAGTGCTGGGATTAAAGGTGTGCACATCCACACCCAGCTCTTGAACTCTATTTTGTTGAATCCAATCAGTTCTGTTTGATAAACTGCTGAAAGCAAATGAAAAGTCCTAAATGGAAGTCAGGTTCATTTCATATTTTATATGCTACTATGCATCAAGATTTAGATCAAGAAAAATTGGAAAATATATTGAATAATTATGATTAAAACATTCTTCAAGAAGTAGTTTGCTATCACACTAGAACATACAGTATAAATTGATATATTTCCACTGAAAACAATGTTGAATTAGTAACCTCTAGTACTCATGACTGGGACTTTATTTTTAATAATTTGTTAAGTTAAAATAAAGTAATTAGAATTATCTCTGAGTCAAGATAATTGGGACCTAACGAGGAAAAAGATGCAGTTTGGAAATAAGACACAAGTAGCAAAAGTGTCATTTTAGGATTGAGTTTATGCTACTATACTGTAACAGACAGCTTTAGGTTCATTGAGTTGAACTTCCAGACCAGGCACAGTTATGGAGGAAGGGACTTATTATACCTTACAGATCCAGGGGAAGTTCCATAATGAAAGAAGAAGCTGGCCTGCCTTCACAGGACCAAACACAGACAGCAAAGCCACAAGCCAAAAAACATACAGCATAGAATAACTCAGGAACTATAGCTATGCACACTTTGCATATCTTTAGATTGAAATCTCAAGCACCACCACACCTTAAGATCCGCCCAGTGACATTGCCTCCAGCCAGGTGGATGCAGATGCAAACAACAGACTATCAAAACACTGAATATATTGGGGGCCATCTATTCAAACTACCACACATACTATCAGAATTAAGGGATAACAATGATGTGGTATATCTATACTATGGAACTCTACATAGCAGCAAGGAAAGATGAAATAATGAAATTTGAAAAAAAAAAATGGTCGAACATGGAACCGAATTAAGGAACTATCAGAAGCTAAGAAAGAAGGTAGAAAGTACACTCCTTGGTGCCCTCAGTGTACACATATCTCAGCCAAATCCATGATCAGACTTCTGGCCCTAGCACTTGGAGAAATTTTATTTCATTTTTTATTTATTTAATTTTATTTAATTTTATTTATAGCATCTAGTTATTACTCCTTTGTTCTATGATTTATAATAAGTCAATATAGATGCACGTAAGAAATGTAAGGGTGTTGTTTTAATCCCTATCCTCTTTCAGTTGTAGTAATGGCTTGTAAGATATAAGAAAGAAAAGAAGAAAGAATGAACAAAAGAAAGAAAGATAGAAAAAGAAAGAAAGGACAGGAAAGGAAGAAAGAAGGGAGAAAGAAAGGATGGGATGGGGGTATAAACAAGAAAGACTAAAAAAAATAAGGATAACTATGCAAGCCTGTAAATATATTAACTTACCTGTTACTAGCAATAATCATTTCATTGTAAATTTGTATATCTAAACATCATGTCATCTGGGTCTACCAGCACAGTGTATAATTTCAGTGGCTTGAGAGGGTGAAGCAGGTAGAACTAAAATTTAAATCCTGCTTGGGTAACTTAGTGAGACCTTGTCCCCCAAAAAATAAATAAGCAAAAAATAAATAAATGGGTTTAAAGTTATAGTTCAGTTATAGAGCACTTGCCTGGTATGTGTGAGTCCCTACACTCAATGCAAAAGCATTAAAACCAAACAAGCAAGCAAATAAATGCATTTTGAAAAAATAGCTTAGACTTATATGGTAGAAATTATTTAAGTAATATTAATTTAAGTAATAATTTAAGTAATATTAACCTCATCATGTTTTTTTCTTATATCAAGTGTATGTTTTAGGACAAATATAGGGAAAACTGGATTTTTTTCTCCCCTTCCTTCTCAGTACTTGGAGTGATAGGTTGAGACCCAGTCCTACTCAGTGGAAATGAGAACATATGATGGGGTGGTATCCTAAAAAAATCTCTCTCTATAGTAAAGAGATATTTGAAAAGAATATCTCATATATAATTCCACTATATGTGATTTTGCATAAATGAAACTGAAACATTCATACTTAATGTCCTCCTATGAGGAAAGAAATTGTTGAAAACAGAATGCCACAGATACTGGAAGCACTAGGGTCCATGGAAATATTAGCATGCCATTGCTCCAACTGTTTAGGAAGGTTGTAGAATCTTTAAGAGGTGGAGCCTTGCTGGAGGAAGTGTAAACCTGGGGTGGGCTTGAGGTGCTACAACCAGCTCTACTTGCTGTCTCCCTCACTCTACTCCCTGTCTGCAGATGTGACCATGTGATGCTCACTGGCTTCTCCTGCCATGGCTTCCCTGCCATAATGGACTTGGCTCTCAAAACTGTCAGATGAAAATAAATCCTTCCCTTCCTTAACTTGCTTCTGGATGTGTATTGTGTCCTAGCAAAATGAAAAGTAACTGATAGGTAGTCTTAATGAGAATTAGGAAAATGGTAAAGAGGATGACATAAAATAGATGGAGGAGGTGGGATTGAGTTGTTGGGTAACTGGAGGGAAATGAGGTTTTAAGACTATAGATTTTAGGGTCAGGATGTTTAGATAAAAATAGACATGAAGCAGAAAAGAAATAATAGAGCTGTGTGTGTGTGTGTGTGTGTGTGTGTGTGTGTGTGTGTGTGTTATATGCATTTGTTTTAAAGTATGGTGAAGATATCAAGCTCAGTTTTGGACATACTCTCTCTATGTTCTAGTCTGAGGGTAGAGTAGAAAATTGTGTAAAGAAGACTCTGGACATTGAATAAAATGTGTCATATTAATATTCCTGATATAAAGTGGGTGTCTTTTTATGGAATGTGAAAGTATAGTAAGTCTGAGATATAATTACCTTAATTTATTTTGCTATTAAAAAATGTGCCAGAGTCCTTGGGGATGTGTTAAAGAATGCTCAGATCATCTGAAAGATACTGATAAGTTTCATGCATTTAAGAAGCTTTAGTTTCATTTTTATAGGAATAGGTAATGATCTGATAAATGCATGGAAACATAGAATTGACTATACATGATTTGTTATGAAACACACAACATAACATTAGGGCTCTTTTCTAGTAACTATTCAAAACAAGTTTTTTCCCCAAACGGCCTCACCAGAAGAAAATGAGCACATATATCTTTATAGAATCACATTTCTGTTATCATAACTAAAGGTCAGTTATCATATTTGCAATCATCTCTGATTTTTCAAGGGTTTATAGCATATCAAATTATATCTGTCAGAAAACTGCTATAGTATTTTTTCAGCTTGTCATTAAAATGCTTTCATTCTATAGACTTGGTATTATACCAAATCACATACAGAGAATAATTTATTCAAAAGTATGAAGGGATTTTGAGAATAATTTTCACCTTCTAAAACTAAAGCATAATAGACATTTTGTACAGACTTTATTAATTTTAGCATTTGACATTACCAAGGTACAATTGCATATTTAAAATTAATTCCAGATAAACCATGTGCTAATAACATTACATTGTATCATAAGAGAACTGAATGACTACATATTCATTTCTGCCACTTAAATGAAATAATGTGTGAAGAAAACAAAGTCACTCATTAGAATAACCCTCAGATGATCTGTGGTACATTGTGTGTGTGTGTGTGTGTGTGTGTGTCTTCCTATAGTGGGGGTGAACATATGTGCAGATGGAATGCATAATGTGCATTTGTATATGAAAGTCTTAGATGTTCTCCTTAATCACTGTCCACATATTTTTAAAAGATAGGGCCTCTGCACCTCTGGAATCAACTATTTGACTAGATTAGCTAGTCAGTAAATCCTATGAATTGCCAGTAACCACCTTCTCAGCATGGGATTACAGGCCATCATACTCAGTATTTTACATGGGTGTTGGGGATCTGAACTCAGGTCTTCATGCTTGAATGACAAGTACTTTACCCACTGTATCATTTTCTCCCCCTACAATATTTTCTTTTCAAAAACAACATGCCTTGTCATTGTGCCCTTCATCTAGCAGGTGATGTAGTGTTCAAGGCAGATAACTTGCTGAGCTCCAAAGGGCAGACTAGAAGACATGAATTAATCATCCAGCATAAATTAATGAATGAATTATAAATCATGTAACCCAGGCAACAAGCTTAAAATATGTATGAGTGGTTAAGAGCATGAAAACTAAAATTTAATATTCAAGCTTTAAAACCACAGCTTGCACACTGAGTGGAGATATCACCATAGCACAGAGCTTATGCAAGACAAGACTGCAGAGGAAATTACATGCAAAGAAATAGCAACATGTTCATGTTCTCTTGAGATCTCACTTCCACACTATGTCAAATGGTCAAGGAGCATGTCCTAAATTATTTCACAAATAAGGCAATATGTTGAAAGATAGCAGGGTTACTCAAACATTATGGCAGGGTTATAAATTAGAATTCTTTGTTAATGTAGTTATAAATATCATCTTATTGGTAAGGAAACCAGACACTGAAAATTCACCTGTCTTAGGGAGTTTGTTTTGTGACGAATAGTAGTGGGGAATTGCCAGTTAGTTCTGTTCTAGGCTAAGAAGTGAAAGTGGCCAATTGACCAATAATTGAGTGTCTAACATGCTAGATTCATACTAATTTCCATTATAAAACAGTTTTATATCATCTTCCTCTGTGTAAACATGTGCCTATTATGACATCTAGCAGAAAATTATTTTTACTAAGTTTTCATAGGAAAAAATAAGGATGTTATAGTATATTAGTTACTTTTCTATTTTCTTTGGCAAAATGGCTGACAAGAAGCAACTTAAGGGAAGCAGGTTAATTTCAAAACACAGTTCATGGATCAATCATAGCCAGGAAATCACAATGGTGATAGGAGCTTCAGGCAGCTGGTCACTTTCCATCCATAATCAGGAAGTAGAAAGATGAATTATAGTGCTCAGCTTGCTCTCTTCATTTTATCCAGTCTCAATCAACTAGTTCACAACAATTTGGAAACATAGTTATTTAATTGTGAAGTTGGATGGAAACTAGCTCTTTAGTGGAAATCAGGAAATATGCCTTTTCCATGCTTAGACAAAAGTGCCACCTGATCACAATGCATGATAGCCCTCTGTCATTTTTCATTTTAGTATTTGAATGCATTACTCATTGACTTTTAGTCTGAAGAAATATTTGTCATTTCTGTTTATTTTCTGAAAAAGAAACTTCCTGTTTGCTAATATTCCCTATAATTATTTGTCAATTATTGACTGTTGAAATATTTATTTCTATCTTTCACTAAATTCAGTTTATTTCACTAGTCCCAGCAGATGTAAAATTGTGTCATTGATTTGATATGTTTTTAATATTTTTAATATGAATTTTTAAAATATTATTATTTATTTATGTAAAAGAGAGAGAGAGAGAGAGAAAGAGAGACAGAGAATGGGTGCACCAGGCCCTCCAGCCACTGCAAAAAAAAAAAAAAAGACTCCAGATGCTTGTGACACTTTGTGCAACTGGCTTACATGGGTTCTAGAGAATCAAACCTAAGATCTTTGGCTTTGCAGGCAAGCACCTTAACTGCTAAGTCATCTATCCAACCCTAATATGAATTTTTATGACTATAATTTTTTTATGTATTTAGTTTGCTAGAAAAGTTTTGCTATGTTGTTTATCTGTCTCTATAACTTCTATTTATATAAGGCCATTTCTATTTCCAAGGTTTTCTTTTTACTTTTTTGCTTTGCTGAATAAGAGGGAAAACTAATGATTAAATTAATTGCAAAATTGAATAACAGATATATTTAAAGGATTCTGTTTGTTAGTCATTACGGGACACGTATTAGTAAATTTTAGCTATTTCATCACTTTATATGTAAAGTCCTTTGTAAATATAGTACATTGATTTATTTTATTATTGCTCTTATATTTGGAACTACTACAAATAATGCTATTTGTAGGCAAGTTTGTACATATTTTGGCAACACATAGACATGGATTTCTGTTAGCTTTATACTTTACAGTTGGAATATTAGGGCATGATCAACCTTGATATACACAAAAAATATTTTCCATGATTCAGTGTTAATGTTCCTCGCAATGTTGTAAAGAAAATAATTTATCCATAAAATTACTGTGATGTAGTATTTAATTCTTACTTTATCAACTATAAATTATCTCGAGAAGTTGTTATATTTTCTTGAATACGTGAATATTTTCATGTAAGAATTGTCAAGTACTTTTTGTGCTTATCTTTTTTCTGACTGATGCTGGAAAATGTTTATATAGTATGTAAATTTCCCTTTTAAATGTTTCTGAACATCAATCCCTCCTATTTACTTCTTCTAAACATTTGTTTTTTAAAGTATGATACACTTGCAGGAAGTTGAAAGAGCAGTAAAGAGACAGAGGGATCTGATATGCTTTTCACACAGCCCCCAGGGCTTACATCTTATTTAGTTATAGTACATGATCAAAAAGAATGAGATAAAAGTTCATTGTATGTTTATGCTTTTTCAATTCTATTGGTATATTTGCATAACCAGCAGCACAGCCACTATACACAATTCTTTTAGATCAATATAAGCCTTCTAGGAATGGGGAAGTGAAAAATTACTACCTGTCCACAAGATTTCCCTGGCTCCTTCTGGAAAGGAAGAGATGACTCTTACCTTTCTACCAGTGGCAGGTGGAAGTACAAATGCATCTGTTCTCTGTAGATGCTATGGGAGAGAGGGGAACATTCTTTCTGCTTTCATGAATGGAATTCCAATACCCGATTTAGACATTTCCAACAGCATCTTTATTGGAAAATTGTCTTGCTCTATGGCAACCTAGCAAACATAGAAATCTATACACCCAGTTCAAACTTTGCTGGCATGAGCAGGGATAGTGTTATGAATTTTCCCTGGTTCTACTTAGAGTAGAACAATTACTTTCTAAATATTTTTGGTCTTGCTAGGGTACACTTTTAGCTATTTTGGATAAGCAGAGTATTTATTCAAGACCAATCTTTTACCATTACTTTACAGTGCTGATTTCCAAACAAGTGCACTCAGTGCTTAATTTGCTAAACATCTATCTATCTACATAATCCTTCATTTGATTATGTATTTACATATAATATATTTAAATCTTAATTTCCTATTTATATAATTAGCAAATTCATTTCAATGTACCTCATTTTCAGACTCATTTTGGCTTTCTTAGTATTTCTTAACAATACATTCATTTTTGCTTACATGTTTTTCACATTATAGATAAAATGAATTTTTTTCTATTTTATCCCACTCTGGACTTATTTTCCATAATTGAAATTATTGACCCATAGGAAACCATATTTATGGAATAGAAACAGCACTATAAATAGTTCTTTTATTCACAAATCAATTTGAATATTTAGTGGAATCACAATATAGTAATAAATATGACAGATTTTAAGATTGGCAATTTGTAAGTTCATGTTTCCCATTAGTATAAGAATATTAAGCATAATTTAAAAGTATTCCCAGTTTTTTTTTTTTTTTTTTTATTTTTTTTTTTTTTTTTTTTTTTTTTTTTTTTTTTTTTTTTTGATTTTTCAAGGTAGGGTCTCACTCTAGCCCAGGCTGACCTGGAATTCACTATGTAATCTCAGGATGGCCTTGAACACATGGCGATCCTCCTACCTCTGCCTCCCGAGTGCTGGGATTAAAGGCGTGCGCCACCACGCCCAGCTTCCCAGTGTATTTTAAACTGACTTTCTTAAATACCCCCAGGTTGATTGATACTATGAAGAAATTTTCATTTATTTTCAGGCATACTCTTACAAGTGTAGTGATATTTTCAATTTTCTTCCCAGTATTCATGTTATTTGATTCTAACATATGAAATTAATTTAATGATACAAAATAAAGATTTATGAAGGAGATGTGCAGACTTCTTCACCCCATACTCAGCTACTTGATGGGAGTAAGTTAACTATGCTTCCTGAATTTTCTGAGTGGGCAGTGTGGGGAGAAGTGCCAATGGGGTTAGTTTTCAGTCTCCTGCTGAGAGTTGAAAGCACTTGGAAAGAGCATTGTTGAGAGGGATAAGTGCTAGAGCAAATAGCCATAAATAATCTGGGAAAATAATGTTTCTGCTTAAAACCTATATTATTCTCATTATTTAACAAAGTAAGGAATGTTTAAAACAAAATGATATAACTTCATATTTTTAATGTTTTGGTTGTAATTTTTAGATTACCTAAAGGGAAGTATCCCCTGCTTTATATTTACATTTATAGTAATGAAGAATCTTATACTTAAAGCTAGATACATGTGAATATATGATTTTAAAGGATGTTTCTTTACTAAACAATGCTGAGAAATAAGTTTAGAAGCAAGGTTTTAGTACCACTATCATAGAAACTGTACACCAATATACAATCTGTACAAAATATATTCTATAGAGGAAGGGGTACATTAGTCCATGGTACTCACCTTTACAATTCAAAAAATGAGAAGATAAACATATAGACAATGATTTCCTTTCAAATTTAAAATTCCACCTACTCACTTCCTTCTAAAAATTGTATAAAGTCACTCCCTAAATATTCTAAGTTCAAAACCTACTGACCCACTGCTAGCAATAAAATCTATCATTTTATTATTTTGATACATTTTAAAACATTGAATTTTATGGGTCACAGTTGTAATATAAATATTGCAGTATTGCATTGAAAAAAATAGAATTTAATCAAATTTTTATAGATAACTGAAAGATGACACCATTATATCATCCTTATTTTTATGTCATTTAACCCTCTTCATTCCTTATAATACTGTACATACATTTTCTAGTCTATAAAGTAATTATTTTTTTTATTGTTGAATACAGCAATTTCGTTTGAGTTAGTTGAAGAACCACGTACTTTTATATTCATGGGATGTTCATGGATTTCCAAGTAATGACAAAGGGAATGTTGTATGTGTTTGAAAGAAAGAAGGCATTTAAGGGCCAGTGATAGGTATTGAGGGGAAGAAAGATCTATGTTCTATGAAATATATCTTATTTATCTTCATCCCATTTTCCCAGATTCTTCATCTTTTTCCCTCTAAAATGCAATACAAGAGCCGTTTAGTGGTTCACAGTAAAAAAAAATGCACTTGTGCGCTGAAATTCCGCAAACCCAAAAGCACTTAGTACACTATGGCAAAGGTGCTTCTCCAGGAGAAAATTGTTTCTGTGCTTTTTAAAGGAAGGGAAATGAGGATCTCTGATAGAAAAAAAAAAATCCACCCTTGAAAGTAACTAACTTTATCTCTCCAAGAGAAAAATCAGGAAAGAAAGTTAACTTTAGAAAACTGATTATTTTAAATCATTTTAGACATTTTGCATGAACACACTAAAGGTAAAATATGTTAGTAGCCTACTGAGAACATAAGAAAATGTCACGTTAAGCCAAGGGGGAATGCAGATGTTCACTGTATTCAAATAACATACCCAAGTTTATGTTTATATTATTTATGGGTACCCTCATTTCTTTTTTATGCATATAAAATATGAAGTAGGATTAGTAGTGATAGACATCTAAAAAGAAACTCTATAAATAGTTTCTTGTCTGTTAACACTAAATTCACCCAATAACATTTTAACATAAGATAAAGTAGTACTTAACAGAACATGGCAAGACCATAATTAGACTTATTGAGTCCTCCTCAACAATTCTACATATACCCATAAATGGAGAATGAATAATTTGTAAAAGGGTGAATGGCTTTTGGACTAAAGGAGAATTTTAGGAATTGTCTAATAGGTTCAGATGCTCATACCTGAAGCTGTATTGGGGGTAAATGCCACACCCTGAAATTCAGGTAGATGAAATTGTGAATTGAATGCTTCATAAATCAGATAAGTAGTTCATTATGAACACTGTGTGCTAATGTTTATAATTTATTAGGAAATTTCACTACTTGAAATACTCAAAATAGGTTTATTTTGAAAGTGCTAAAAGAATATATTGAGCAAAACATTTTCAATAGCATCTATAGCAGCTGAATATATATATATATATATATATATATATATATATATATATATATATATGTGCATATATAACAATAAACATTATTTTGCCATATACTTAATGTTCAAGGTTCTAACCTTGGACATAAAAGTCAAAGAGACAGATATTGGTGATTCTTGTGCACTGGATTTTCTTAGAGAAAGATGATAGGCCACCCAAGGAAGCTATTGCTAAATTGTTTCGATTGATACAGAAAAGAGACAGTTGACGGCATTCTTCTGTCAAAATAGTCAGAATATAGTACAGCTGGCTATTTAGGCTTTGTTATATTTAAAATCATTAGTAATATTGCGTATTAGGTATCCAGGTACTATATATGGGCAAGAGAGATGTCTTTTCTTAAATGCATTTTTTAAATTTATTAATTTTTTTTATAAAAGATTGTACACATAGACGCCTTCTCCTCTGCCCCAGTTCTGCTGAGGGTCTTCAGTGGAGTTATTGGTATTCATTGTAGAGACCAAGAAGCCTCCATCTCTGCAGGGCTGGGAGAAACTGGTGTCTCAGGTTATTCCCATTCACCCTGAAGCTCTTAAAATATTTCCATTCCCTCTTCCATAATAATCACTGAGTCTTGGTGGGCAGGATAGAAATCTGATTAGTGTTGTTTTCTCTGTACACTCTGGATCTCTGTTTTTCATGAGGTTTGAATGATCGCAGTGTCTGGTACCATTCCTCTGCAACTGATTTTAAGGATAGCTGGTAGAGCAGTATTGGCATAAATGCTTCCTTTATAATGACTTCTGGACCCAGACAGATAAGGTGGTGATGACCAATCTCCTGTTAGACAGTTGGCTCTCTCTTCTTGATGTATTGATTTATCCCTGTCCTCCCCTGTATTTTCCTCCATCTGAAATTAGAGCAGATTCTCCAACCAAAACTGAGAACATTTCAGTAGGAGATAAGCCTAGTCTTTAAGAAGATATGTTGATACGTATATTTATTCTTCTTAGTGAGTGTGGAGGCTCTGGAGCCTATTGTATTCCTGTTCTAGGAAATACGGTTTGTTTCTTAGAGCCAGATATGGGTTCTACCCCACTGAATCGGTCTCATGTCCAATATGTGGGCAGTTGATTACCTACATCAGCTGTGTGCCACTATTGCACAAGTGTGTGCTTCTTGCTCAGCTGGTTGATTTTGTAATTGGCTTGATCTCCTGCTTAATCAGTTGGCAACTGTTATTCTCCAGCTGCTATCATAGAACTTCCAGCACTATGAGGGGTAGCTGGCAGGGAACTGGATTCTCGCTCAGTTCCAGCATGATTACTTGATGTCCTGTGGCTGCAGGGTGTGGTTTCTTCAGCCATAGGGGCTTATCTTTCAGTTCTTGCAAGTAATCAAGTGTTTTGGGGAATAGCCTGTATTATTTTGGGGACCACATGACTCGCTGACAAACAACTTACTGTGGGGAAAATCCAACTCTGACCTGAGAATTGCTAGCCAGTGCCCATGGCTTTAGGTTAATACTCTTTCCATCTTTTATGGAGCACTTCTGTTTGGGTACCCCTCTCCCTTATGAGGGTAATGACTTGTAGAGTGATATTCCAAAGAAGGTTTCCATGGGATTGATTCATGCTATATCAGTTTTGTGTCTCTCCCCCATGCCACCCACAATCTTACATGTGGCTATCCACTTTCTCCATTACCATTTGTTGAAGATGCTGTCTTTGCTCCAGTGAGAACTTTTGTCTCCCTTGTCAAAGATCAAGTAGCTGTAGTTACTTGACCTCAAACATGGATCTTCATTCCATTCCATTGATCGTTATGCCTTTTTTAAATGTCATTATCATGCTGGTTTTATTACTATTGCCTTATAATATAGCTTGAAACCAGGTATGATGATACCACCAGAGTTTTTCCTTTTGCTGAGTACATTTTTGATTATCCCAGGCCTTTTATGCTTTCATATGAATTTTGAGACTATTTTTCTAACTCTCTAAAGACTGTTGCTGGAGTTTTGATTGGAATTACATTGAATCTCTATATTACTATTGTTATTATGGCCATTTTAACAATATTAACTCTTCCAAATCATGAGTGTGGAAGGTTGTTTGATCTTATCATGTCTTCCACCAGTTCTTTCTTCAATATTTTTATGTTTTCATTGTATAGTTCTTCCTCTTCCTTGATGAGGGAGATATGAAAGTATTTGATTTTTTTTTCTTTGTGTGTGTTCATAAAGGGGATAGCTTCTCTGAATTCTTTTTCTATATTGTTGTAATTGAGGTAAATGAAAGCAAATGAATTCTGTGTGTTGGTTTTATATCCTGCCACTTTGCTGAAAGCATTACCACTTCTAGGAGCTTTTTGGTGTAAAATTTTGGATATCTTAGCTACAGAATCATATCATATGCAGATAGTGATCGTTTGACATTTTTATTCCCTTTATGTTTTTTTTTTAATTGCTTAAACTAAGATATAAGTATTATGTTGAGAAGCAGTGATGAGAATGAACACCCTTGCCTAATTCCAGACCTTAATGGGAATACTTTGAGTTTTTCCACATTTAGGATGATATAGGCTTTAGGTGTGTTGTATAATGCCTTTATAATGTTGATATGTGGTCCCTCCATTCCTATATTTTCCAGTGTTTTAACCAGGAATGGATGTTGAATTCTGTTGAAGGCCCTTTATGCATCTCTATAGAGGATCATGTATTTCCTGAGTTTGAGTCTGTTTATGTTATTTATTATGTTTAATAATTTCTCTATGTTGAACCAACCCTTCATCCATGGAATGGAACCTCTTTGATCAAAGTGGATGATGCTTTTGATGTGTTCTTGAAATCACTTTCTAAGACTTTTATTGAGAAATTTTGCATCTAAGCTCAAGAGTCTATAGTTCCCTTTTCTTGATGTGTCTCTGTTTGGTTTTGGTATTAATATAATGCTGGAGTCATAGAAGGATTCAGGGAGTGTTCCCTCCTTTTCAGTTGTGTGGAAAATTGAGAATATTTGGCTTTAATTATTCAATGAAAGTTTGATAGAATTCATTAGTGAAACTGTCTGGACCTGGACTTTTCATTGTTGTTGTTGTTGTTGGGAGTCTTTCAATAACAGCTTCAATCTCATTTTATGTTATGTCTCTATTTAGGTAGTATATTTCTTCTGGATTTAGTTTTGGTAGGTTGGTATGAATTAAGGAATTCATTTAGTTTTTCCAGGTTTTCCAATTTTGTGAAATATAGATCTTTGAAATATGTCCTAATAATTCTTCCAATTTCATTACAGACTATTGTAACATCTCTCTTTTTATTTCTGATCTTGTTGATTTGAGCCTTCTCTTTTTTTCCTTTTGATCAAACTGTCTAGGGTTTTATCGATCTTGTTTACTCTTGAAGAACCAGCTCTTTGACTCATCAATTTAAAAAATTTTTATTTCCAATTTATTAATTTTGGCTATAATCATGAGTATTTCCTTATGTCTTGAACTATTGGAACTATAAGATTGTTCTAGTTTTTTTCACTGCCTTCAACTGGGTGGCTAAGTTGTTGACATGAGATCTATTAGTTTATTTATTTATTTTTATTTATTAATCTGAAAGAAAGAGAGAGCAAGAGAATGGGCATGTGAGGGCCTCTAGCCACTACAAACTCCAGACATATGTGCCATCATGTACATATGGGTACTGGGGAAATGAAACCGTGCCCTAAAGCAAGTGCCTTAACTACTAATTCATTTCTCCAACATCCTTTTAAGTTTATTTTTATTTTTGTTGATTTATTTGAGAAAGAAACAGAGAGAGAGAATGCTCTCTGTTTTTGTAATGAAAACATTCAGTGCAATAAACTTCCCTCTTAAAATTGTCCTCATTGTGTTCCAATAAGTTTTGGTATTTTGAGTTTTCAATATCGTTCAGTTCTAGATTTTTTTTTTTTTTTTTTTTTTTTGGAGAGAGACTCAGAGAGAGAGAGACAGAGAGAGGGAGAGGAAGACAGATAGAGATGGGCGTGCCAGCAGCCTCTCAGCTGCTGCAAATGAAATCCAGATGTGTGCGCTCCCTTGTGGTAAGTGCAGCATTGCACCCTTGCCTCGCTTTGCATCTGGCTAAACTTGGGACCTGGAGATTGGCTTAGAAGGCAGGCACATTAACCACTAAACCATCTCTCCAGCCGAAGTTCTAGAATTTTTTAAGCTACTGTTTTTATTGCTTCTACTACTCATGCATTATTTAATAGTGAGTTGTTCAGCCTCCACTTTTTGGTGGATTTTCTGTTGTTTCGTTTGTTGTTAATCTGTGGCCAAAGGACTCAGATTTAAATACTGAATACCCACATAAAGCCAGATGCACAAGATGGAGCAAACATCTGGTGTTCATTTGCTACTCTCACTTTTGGTTAGAGAAGCTTCTCTTTTCAGATGGCAATGACCACTGTGATGACCCAAAAGGCAACATAGTGCTGTGAAGAAGGGATGGAGGAGAATCCAGCACTGAAACATCTCTATCCCACTTTCCAAGGCTCAGGATCCATTGCAGAAGAGGTGGCAGAAAGAATGTAAGAGCCAAAGGAAGGGTACCACTCCTTACAATACAACTCTCCTGATAGAAATTGGCCTCAATATCTATGACCTCACAGTGCCTAGCAATACCTTCTCAAGACCCTCATAATAACAGAAAAAGATGATGATATCAAATTAAAAGAGAGACTAATGGAGAGAGGAAGGGGATATCTTTTGTCAGCTATATCACTGACAGAAGCCTAATATCTAGATCTACAAAGAGCTCAAAACACTAAACAATAAAAAATGAAACAATCCACTCCAAAAGTGGGGCAGAGAACTAAATAGGGAGTTCTCAGAAGAAGAATTACAAATGGCTAGCATACACTTAAGAAAATGTTCAATATCCCTAACCATTAAGTAAAGGCAAATTCAAACAACTATAAGATTCCACCTTACCCCAGTAAGGATAGCAAATATTAAAAAATCAAATGAAAACAAGTGTTGGTAAGGATATGGAAAAACAGGAACACTCATTCTCTGTTGGTGGACTGTAAGGTGTGCAACCACTATGGAAATCCATTTGAAAGAGATTAATGTAGAGTTACCAACAGACCCTGTTATTCTCTTACTGGGCATTTACCCTAAAAGCTCCACAGTTCAGAGATATTTGCTCAATCATGTTTAAAGCTGCTCAATTCATGTTAGATAAAAACTGGAATCAATCCAGGAGCTCATCACTGGATGAATGGATAACCAAGATGTGGTATATCTACATAAAGGAATTCTACTCAGCAGCAACTTTTAAAAAATGGATATGAAAGCAAAATGACTTGTATGTGCTGTATATTTATTCAGCCTTGAATGCAATGCCAAAATGCAATCAATAATATTCTACTCTGACTTTATTTTTCAATATATTCATGAGAAAAAATTCTTTATTGTTCTGATTTCCATTCCTGTGTTCCTGGATTGTGTCTTTTCAACCAAATGTTTGATTTCCATAATATTTTAGAGCTCTTTGAATATTTACTTTGTACTTATAGCTAAAAGAAAAAAGTATCTGACTATATGTGAATATCTATTGAAACCTTCTACAGGTAGAATACTTGAGATCATTATTCATGCAAGAAAACCTTGGAACAGAAACAGCACACTGCAAGGTAATTCCTCACTTGTGAGTTATACATAGAAAATGAGTTGGCAATGAAAAGCTTAGTGTGTAAATCTCTGCTTGAGGTCACCAAGAACTTGATGAGTGTCAGTTCCAAAAATCTTTTATCAAAGGGGAGGAACTGATAGGATGTATGAACAATTATTTCCAAATATAGTTAGGAATTCCTCATGGATTAAATGCAGAAATGTATTTTCAGTAAAGGAGAAACATTTCTGAAGAAATTGAAGTAGAACATTGACTATTGGAAATAATTTTTAATTCTGATGTAATCCTCTGTCTTTATTTTTACCTGTCACTTAACTGTAGGAGATTTTCCTTGAGACAC
The DNA here is from genome assembly GCA_004027895.1 of Orientallactaga bullata. Classification (NCBI taxonomy): domain Eukaryota; kingdom Metazoa; phylum Chordata; class Mammalia; order Rodentia; family Dipodidae; genus Orientallactaga; species Orientallactaga bullata. Next base: position 39,256 of record PVKW010009291.1, on the reverse strand, counting down.
AAATCTAATATCTAATATCTTGTACTGCCCAGAATTTTTAGTATTAAGTATATAGTGCTATTCACTTATTAAGACTGCCCGAATCTGTGTTCCTATCCCTGGATAGTGTAGGGTAGTTTTCCTAACTTCTCTTCTACTTACATCCAATGCTTTAGATGCATTTTCTGCTTGGCCTAATTTATTTTTATAATAATTGACCCTTACAGCGGTCAGCTTTTCTTTAGGAATCTACATTCTATATACTTCCTCATACAGTGTCTCAAGAACTATTAAGTTTCTCAAAAATTTTATTAATAACTCTTCATGAAATAGACTACAGTATAAAATTAATAATTAAAACTTTGAATTTGCTCTCCACCCCTTCCCAGCCTCCATCAATGTTACAACCAGTAGGGACCCTGGAGCTGATATTACTACAAAGATCTGGGCAGCAAGTAGTATTGGAAGACCAGGGCCCAAGAGAGCTTCCTCCTAGCTCTTGCATATACAACCCTTTACTCCCTGGTCTGGCATACTTGCTTGCATCTCCTTAAGTAGGTATTCTCTAGATGATCACATTCCACAGCTTTGCAAGGCCTCCTAGTCTATACTACACCAGCCTGGTGGCCACTCTCAGAAGGAAGACCTTGCTCAGATTCAAGTGTACCCAGCCAAAACTTACAGAGAGACTGCCATCCCAAACCCACCTCAGTCAAGGTTGACCTGGCAACTTAACACAGGTTCAAAATTGTATGCTGTTGCTATATTCATAGCAAGAAAATGTGGCTATCTTGAGATGGGAAAATGACAATGCAAAACAAATAAACTAACACACCAAGCCAAGATATTCCCACCACGAATGCCTCATCCCAAGGTGGAGATCATCCAATGAAAATTTAGTGGAAAACCCAGATATGTTATCCAAAAATGAAATTCTGATAAGCATATTAAACTAGTACAATGAGGCCATGAACAAATGGCTGGAAGAAATGGAAAAGTGTCTACAGGAAGAGCAAAAAGAATTCAAAGTATAGCTAAACGAAATGGAAGAGAATCAACAAAACACTTAATAAATGATTAAATGAAATACATGAAAATCAACAAAAATAAAAATGTTCAGTGTAATAAACTCAATTACAACATCATCAAATGCAAAAATAAATTCCCTTAGACAATACAAAAGTCAAACCAAAAAACATTAAAATGGAATTTAATAAAGAGATGGAAATGCTAAAGACAAACCTAATGTAAAACAAAAATGAAATAACTCCTTTAAAAGGATCCCAAAAAAGCATCATGAACAAGGCTGGAGAAGATGGCTTAGCAGCTAAGGCATTTCCCCGCGAAGCCAAAGGACCCAGGTTCAATTTCCCAGGACCCATGTAAGCCAGATGTACAAGGTGCCACATGTGTCTGAAGTTCACTTGCAGTGGCTAGAGGCCCTGGCATACCCATTCTCTCTGTGGCTGTATTTCTTCTCTCTCTCTCTCTCCCCCCCCCCCCTCCTTGCAAATAAATAAGTAAAATCTGAGAAAAAAAAAAAAAAACCCTAACTCTTAAAAAAGAAAAAAAAAAGACTCGTGAACTGAATAGATCATGTGGAATACAGGCTATCAAAACTTGAGAACAAGGCACAGGAAATAGACTGGGGGTCCAAAGTCAATAATATTTTCTTAAAAAGTCTAAAAAGAACATTAGGGGAATGTAAAAGTCACTTTAAAAATATCAAACATTTGGATCATGGGTATACAATAAGACAACTAACTATAGGCCAAGGGCATAGAGAATATCTTAAATAAAAATATATTCAATAAAATATAGAAGAGAATTATCTGAATTTTACAAAAGAGTTGCCAATCCTGGTATAGGAAGCACACAGATCAACAAATAGATTGGATCAGAGAAGTTATTCTGGATAAGCTCCCAGTAGCCCAGGGAATTAGACAAACACTCAACCATTAGGATCTCATGAAACTACAAAGCTATTGTACAGCTAAGCAAAACATCAACAGAATCAGCAGACAATATATAGGAGAATCTTCACCAGCTATACAAATCTGACAGAGGTTTAATATCTAGAATATAAAAATAACCCCCCAAAACTAAGCAATAAAAAACAAGCAAACCACTCAAAAAGTGGGACAGGGAACTTAACTGAGAGCTCTCCAAGAAAGAAAGACGGCGCATAAACACTTAGAAAGATGTTCAACACCTTTAGCCATCAGGGAAATGCAAATTAACATGACTTTGAGATACCATCTCATTCTAATCAAAATGGCTATCATCATAGGTCAAGTGACAATAAATGCTAGGAAGGCATTGGTGGGTGTGCAAACTTGTACAGCTACTATAGAAATCAGTATGGTTGTTCCCACAAATCTGAATGTAGATATACCATTTGATCAGATATACCACCATACCCTGAAGACTCTACACTTTACTGCAGACATACTTGCTCAACCACATCATATACTGCACTATTCACAATAGCTAGGGATTTAAATCATGCCAGATGCTCATCAGTTGCTGAATGGATAGTGCGTGTATGGTGCATACACACAATGAAATTCTCTTTGGTGGGAAGGAACAATGAAATTTTCAGGAAAATGGATGGATTTGGAAAAATCATATTAGTGGAGGTCACATGGAGCTCAGAAAGATAAGAACAATATGTTCTTTCTCATATATGTATCCTAATATGAAACAGCTTGAATTTTCTGTAAGTTGTATTAAGCATCAATAGTATAGGCAAAGAACTCGAATGAAGCTCGGAGATTGTAAAAACAGGGAGGGATAAAAAGAAGGGATGCTTGACAGGCAAGTGGAAGGAAAGAATACAGGGGATGGAAGGTTTATAGAACTGGGGAGCTGAGAAGATGCCTTAGTGGTTAAGGCACTTTCCTGCAAATCCAGAGGACCCAGGTTTGATTCCCCAGGACCCACCTAAGGCAGATGCACAAAGTGGACATGGGGTAAGTAAGGATTGTGGGAATACATAAAATTGATGACAACATGAATCAGTACCACAGAAACCTTCCTCCTGGTTATCTACTTTAAAATATAACTATTAATGAGGAGGGGATGGGTGACAATAGTCAGGAGCAGAAGTTCCCTGTAGGGGTGGAAAATTGTACCCAGAAACCACTGGCTCTGGCTTTTGGTGTGGTAGGCCCATAAGGTCCCCAAAACTATGAAGGCCATTACAAAGCACTTTGTTAGACACCAGATGTAAAGGGTAAGGCCCTATTGCCAAAGAGACCACATGCTGTTGTCAAAGGACATCGAGAGATAGTGTTGGAATTTAGATGGAAGCCATCCACATACTGGCTAGTTCTCATAGTGTTGGAAAGTAATATGGGAGCTGATGGGGGATAAATGTTCACCAGAAGCATGAACAACAGGGCATCTGGCAAGCTACAAAATGAACCAGCCAGTCTCTCTATGTATGGTATTACACATATGTAAGTAGAAGAACAGATTACAGGGAGGGGAATGACCTAAGTGAGGCCATGGGAAGAGAATGTGTAAAAGAAGGGCAGGGGGAGGGTCAATCTAAATTCAAGATATTGTGAATAAGACTTATGTAAACCTACTTTTTTTCAATAATGGCACATCTAGAAGCTGTAGACTGTTACTAGAAAATTTTCAGTGCCTAGGATGGGATACCTTCCTGTGAGTTATTGGCCAAGGAGGTCCCAGTAGCCTCCAAAACATTAAAGCCTATTGCCAAAGCCCTTGGTTGCCCTTGAGAATCAGATGGTAAGACCCTATTGCTGAAGACATCTCTTGCCTGAGAGGCAAGGTCACTGAGAAAGCAAGCTGGTGCTGATTAGAAAACCTTCTCCCTGTAGGCCAGCCAACTGAAAGCTGGAAAAAGCTGCACTGCATGTAGCCCTATGGGAGACAGAAGTCATCAGCAGTGAAAACAGTGGACACTGAAAATTAAAGTTTGGCCATACAGGCCCAATGACTGAACGGGTGCAATCATGGTATGTCTGCTCTTGGGGTAACCAATTGCTCCATAATTGAACTGAAGGCCCTCTATGTGGGATGGAATACATACCTGGTACTGAAGAAGCTAAGCAAAAGTCTATGGCAGGGGAGTTCATGAGCCTTAGGGGTATAAAGCCTGCTCTTGTCTGGTTAAATGTATATATTATTCCTACCAAGCTGCCCTGAAAGCACTACGCTTAATGTTCATATTCACATATTATTGCTACTCTCACTTCTGGTTGGAGAAGCTTCTCTTTTCAGATGGCGATGACCACTGGGATGACCCAAAAGGCAACATAGTGCTGAGAAGAAGGGATGGAGGAGTGCCCAGCACTGAAACACCTCTGTCACACCCTCCAAGGCTCGGGGACCATTGCAGAAGAGGGGGCGGATAGAATGGAAGAGCCAAAGGAAGGGTATGACTCCTTGCAGTGCAACTGCACAGACAGAAATTGGCCTCAATATCCATGACCTTGAAGTGCCTAGCAATACTTTTGCAAGACCCTCATAATAGAAAAAAAAGATGATGACATCAAATTAAAAGAGAGACTAATGGAGAGAGGGAGAGGATACGATGGAGATTGGAGTTCTAAATGGGAATGGGGAGGGGAGGAAAATATCATGCGTTTTTTTTTTTTTTTTTTTTGGTTTTGCAAGGTAGGGTCTCACTCTGGTCCAGGGTGACCTGGAATTAACTATGTAGTCTCAGGGTGGCCTCAAACTCTCGGTGATCCTCCTACCTCTGCCTCCCGAGTGCTGGGATTAAAGGCGTGCGCCACCACACCCGGCTTTTATGCATTTTTTGTATGTAAATATAGAAGTTGTCAATAAAAAAAGAAAAAAAAATACAGACATAAACCAGATGGAGTCAACACTGCACATTTATTTCTCTAACACAATTTAGAAGTGAAAATTTCTTCTTGTAAGATATGAAATTGAGCAATATGCATAGCTGTTTGTTTTATACAGGGAAGAAAGTTGATCTTTTCATTATTGTTATTTTAACTTTATTTTTTGAAATATTTGTTTGCAAGAGAGAAAGAGAGAGAGAGATAGAGAGAGTAAGAGAAAGGGTATGCCATGGTTTCTTGCTACTGCAAATTGACTCCCAATGAATGCACCACTTTTATATATCTCACTTTATGTGGGTACTGGTAAATTAAACCTGGGCTGGCAGGCTTTGTACACAAGTAGTTTGACTACTAAGTTGTCTCCCTCGGGCTGAGAGATGGCTTAGCGGTTAAGGCACCTGCCTGCTAAGCCTAAGAACCCGGTTCCAATCTCCAGGTCCCACGTTTAGCCAGATGCAAAGTGACGCAAGGGCGCAATGCCGCACTTGCCCACAAGGGGGCGCACTCATGTGGATTTCGTTCACAGCAGCTGAGAGACTGCTGGCGCCCATCTCTGTCTCCCTCTCCCTCTCTGTGTCTCTCTCCAAAAATAAATAAAATAAAAATAAATTTAAATTGCCTCCCTAGCCCTGTTGTTCAAATTTAGACATAAAGTCTGACGATGTAACCCAGGCTAAGTGGCCCAAAACTTATGGGAATCCTCCTGTTTTAGCCTCTTGATGATCTATGATTGTAGGTGTGACCCACCATAATGAGTCATAATGATGAGTGGGTCTTCCAAAAAGAAAGTAAAGTAATTTGAAATTGATTAAACTATCAGACCTTATTTTCACAAAGCAGTAGGCTTTGGACAGGGCAGCTCTGATATGCTTTGCATCCATTCCAGTTACTTTGATGGTTTTCATATGTATGAAAATGTGCTGTATTTTGCACAGGATTTTACCCAAAAATCATCTATGTAGTTAAGTCCTACCATGAGACTGATGATGGAATATCAAGACTATCTCCATGAACTAATTGTAGGTATAGGAACAATAATGCAATTTTCAAATTAACTTTCATCAAAGAGAAAGATGAGACAACAAATGCCCTTTACCAAATCACCTGAGAGCTATCAAAGAGAGATAAATTATTTTGTACAAGAAAATCAACTTGTGCTATAATTTATGCCATGCTTTTACATGCATTATAGTCCTCATAAAACCTAGTGAGGTGGATATCATTTTTATCACAGCTATTCTCTCTCAAATTAACTTAAATTATGAGAGAATATTGTATTTTATACAAATCATATATTGAAGTAATTGCATTTATCTGCACAATACATCTCTTTACCAGTGCCAGTCAGCTACAACAAAATCTCTGTACATCTAGGCTGAATTTTAAGTTTGAGTTCCAAAATTACAATGATATATGACTGTGGCCTATACACCTGACCTAGCTTTAATCTATAGATTTAAATATTTCCATAGACATATGTAACCTGTACCACTTTGCCATCCCAGATAACTGGACTCTGTTACTTCTATCTCCAAAATTTCTACACTAGAAATATTGAGGTAGTGTGGATTTCACAACAGGCATCTTATTAATGCCTCCACAGTATTCAGCTCCTCACCATATTGGAGTAGTATAACTAAGTATCATCAATGAAAGCTCTGAGGTCAGGGCCTCCATTTTTTCTTTCATGGTAACTCCTGCTTTAGTGCTGATTGGTATTCCAAGATCCTAGCATCACTGTTTCTATCATCTGCAAAACAAAAATTAACACATGTCAACCCTTTCTATCATCAGTGTATGACACAATAAATTCTTGATATTATCACCAGTGTAAAGTATACTCTCGGGTAATGCATTTGCCTTCTGACTGTGGCTGTAAGTATCAGCCCACAGTGAGACTGAGCAGTAAGATCATCATCTTTCCACTTTTCTTCTTCTGTTTTAGTCTTGACCATACCTTTAATTTGAATCATTCATTTTTCTATGTGTCTTATTGGGTAATTAAAACTTTATGTAAACTCTATTTTATTTTCTCATCAACAACCATTTTCCCATAGCATTTCTTTGTGAAACAGGTTGTTCTTATAATTTCATTTCTTTATCGTATAGACCAATTTTCATAATAAGATAGCTTTATATGTGCTTGAGTTTTGTATCTCATAATTCTCCATACATTATTATTTATCCTATTCTTCCTACTTAATATTAAACCCATTTATTTTTACAGTTTTAATGTCATATGATATAAGGAGGGTAATTATCCTCTTTCCAGAAATTTGTTTCATGAAATCCCATGAGATAGATGGACCATATCATCATGGTGCCAAGAAGCTGCTGGAATAGAACTCAGATTTTTCAGGGCTTTGCAGCCTATAGAGTGGTAGAAAAAGACGAGAAACTAATACTGGGCACAGTGTGATAATTTTGGCCAAGCATTAAGCTTTCCTAACATTAGGACCTAAAAACATAGGAAAACAAAACATTATACAAAGTAGGCAAACCATAGTGTATTAAATGAAAAAAGTAAGTGGAAAACTGGGAAGACCACATCATTTTCTATGTGTTGTCCTGTTTTGTATGCCTCTGCTTTGTTCCTCTATGGGGGAACAAGAGCTGAATGTTGTGGGAGTGGGGGGTGCTATCATGTTATCCAGATACTGAATGTCTCTTTCAGCAATGATGGGACCAATTACAGTTAGGGTTAGTATAATGTCAATAATGAAATTAAAACTGTCTTACAAAGTATCCAAGTTAGGAAAAAAACATGCTTTTGGAAAATATTGACTTGTTGTAAAATTACAACTAAGGAGGACATATTAGCAGAATCTAGTTTAGTTTTTCCTCTGTAAACTATATGCTATATATGAGTCCCAGGAAATAATTGTTTGGTTTTGAGTCTATGCAAGAGGTGGTAGGTTAAAAGTCTAGAACTATGGAAAATACGAAAAAGGTGAACAATCCAATGAGATTGAGATTGGGTTTTAAGTAAAGAATAAGGTGCTAGTGATGGTTCTTCTGTGTTGTCAGTTGTACAAGATTCAGGATCACCTACAAAATAAAGCTCAGACAGTGTGAGGGAATTGCTAGATTAGTTTAAGTTAGAGTGAACAAGCGTCCAAAATGTAGGTAGCTGGATGCCTAGTCTGAATGAGAAAGACAAAGCAAGAAGTCCACATTCATCTCTGCTTCCAGACTGTGGACAAAATATAACATTCCTGCTGCCTGGACTTCCTGTGAGCAAAAGTAAGCCCTTCATTCCTTACATTGCTATAGTTGGTATTCTGTTACAGCATGAGAGAAGTAACTAATACAGTATTTATCTGTCAGAACTCTGAAAAAATATAAAGCTGAGTATTACATTTTCAAAGGATTATATTTTAAAGGATGGTCAGGAGTCCTACTGTTATTCCACTCGTGCTCCAAAATGGTACGCAGTGAAGCAGTGAAGAGCCTCCTCATAGTGAGATAGAAGTCAGCTTGGATCTGCATAGTTCTAATCTTAAAGCATTTAGTCTCCAGCTGCAGTGACAGCAATGCTTAAGTTTAGGGGTTAAATACATCTGCAATTAACTCACACTTGTGCATTTTTTGCCCATTTTGATTAAATTACCTAACTCCTCTAAGTATTTAGCTTCTAAAAATGTTTACCTGTTCACTTATTGGATTGTTTTATGAATCAAATAATATAGTTTATGTAAAATGATGAGCAAAGTGCCTTAATAAATAATTTAGGATACTAAAATATAATGATAGTATTAAAAGAACTAGTAATGGTGACTATTATCATTAGCATTATGGCTGTTTATTGAAAGCATTATTCTAATTTTCTATTTAGAATATAATTATTTGTTGCAGTTTCTGATGATAACAAAGTTATGGCTGTGTCCTTTTCTAATACCATGATTAGCCTGGAACTCATGTATAATATTTGAATGTTACATTAATTGAATTCTCTGATAGAATGAAAGCTGTTACCTTGTCAGCATGCTACAATCATAGGGCCGAACATGGACTCCTGGCTTCCAACTCCATATTATGTTTGCAGTCTATTCCCAACATATCAATCTGCATTCACAGTGTGACACTGGTAAGCTAGCACTTTCTTACAAAAGGGCAAAGCTTTCATTACTGGTTTGTTTCAAGGTTAACTTTCCCGTCAAAGCAGAGAATTGGATTAGCTAATAGTCACAAATCGGTGTAGCCCCCAATTTAACAATTTCATGGTCTTTAATGATTGTTGAAGTGCTTTGGGAAATATAAAGCAGTACACATGCTCAGGTTTATTGCTCTTTCTTTTCTTACTTTAGCCTTCCTGTTAGTTTTACTATAGGAAAATGGAATTTTTCATGAATCACTTTAAAATCTTGAACCTATAATAGAAAAATAAAAGCACTAAGAACAGTGTTCAGAAATTAAACAACTCTCTCAGTATTTGCAAGTTGCTAGCTGGGTGATAGCCTCTAAACAACACCATACTTTGAGGTGAAGTGAACACAATAATCTCTTTCTGGCAACACAGGATAATAATAAATAAATAATTAAAATACAGTTCTGTTAAAAACACATATCCACTTTAGGCTTCCCTGCTAATTCAGAAAATGAAAATGTTGGCCAAACCACTTTAACTCTCTTTCTTCTTGCCTCTAACTCACAATTTCCTTACCAAATCAGGCAAGTTGATACACCTCTTTAAGCAAATCTTCAACTGCAAAATAAAATGTCAGTCTCTCTTTCTTTTAATGTGATTTCTCTTGTCTTTGAGAAATGTATCAGGAATTCCTAAAGTGGTGAAAATATGTTTGTGAGCCACAGCTGTATTATCAACTTTTTTCATACTAAGTATACACTATAACTACTTTTTGGTAAAAATAAAACATATTTAAAAGCCATGGTTCTTTGAAAATGTGATTTCTAAGTACTTACTATTTTTCTCTTATATGACATGTACTTTCTGTATAACTCAAACTAGTGAACTCCCTGTTATTATTATATATTGTGTAATGTCCTCTTATTGTTGTGATTATCTGCTATAATTTAATTTGTTGTAATATAATATGTTTTAATATAAATATCCATATACATATAATTCAAAATCTTCAAAAAAATCAGAGTTGCATTTATGATGTATAGGTGATATATACATATGATATATGTAAATATGTGTATATGCACACTGTTCTGTGTTTTTTCTTTTTTTCTTCAAGTAATTCATTTATGATGTAATATCTTGATAAAAAAAAAGAAAGCATACCATTTTCTTTCAAATGAAATTCAATCCCTTTGAACTGTAGTGTCAAACTTCATTTACATATGAGCTCTACAATATTCAGCATACACTCTCTATATGATCCAAATTCATGTATTAAATGTCTTTAATGACAGACTGTGCCATGTACTTTATTTTACATTATTTTATTTGTCAGTAAAATTTTCTCCTTTAATTCCAGCTTCAGTTTTTCAGTGTTCAAAATTACTTTCCCTCTGTCTATTTTTTTCTCCTTTCTCTCTCTCCACATAGCATGTTTTCTTTGGGCCAGCAGATTATTTCATAATGATAACTATATTACCTGGATTTAAATAAATATTATTTCTATTATTATTTAACCATTGTCATACCTCCAAAATGAATGTATAACAAAAAAGAAATTATTTTCATAGTAATTGCAGAGATCAAAAAAGTGTGCTTTTACAGCAATAGCCTGCATGCAAATAGCCTTAAATTAATATCCAACACTTATTTCCATGGAAGATTTGAGATGATTACTCATGATAAAAGATAAACATTTTGTGGAACTCTTAACAGAATATATAAAATCAAAACATAAAGAAAAGAAGGGATATGTCAATCACTGAAACCAGTTATGTACAAACTGTTATTTTTGTTTTTGATAGTGTGTGTGTGTGTGTGTGCACACACACACACCCATGCATGCATTTCTGTAGGTTAGAGAAGACAGCAGATGCCCTCCTCAATCTCTCATATGCTCGTTTCCTTAAAACAGTCTGTCTATGAATCTGGAGCTGCCATTTGTGGTCAGACTAGCTGACAAGTATGAACTATGGATTCGCCAGTCTCTGCTCCTCACAGGGCTGATGTTACTGGTATCACCCAGGTGTTTACATAGGTTCTAGAGAATCAAACTCAGGATATATCAGGCCCTCTCTGGCCCTCATGCTGGTGTGGCAAGAGCTCCTACCTGCTTAGTTGTCTCTCCAGACCCATTTTAATAGAAGCTTTCATAGAACAGATGTTCTCTACCTTAAAAAAAATCTTTTTTAGAAGGTAGTGAGACTCAAGGAGACAAACTACCCCTCACACTTTAGCCAAGCCACAGCTGAAACCAAGAGTGCTGCTTCATGTTGAACCTGATAGTTCCAGAGTGAAGGAGACAGATCCTCAGGATACTCAACAATTGCCAAAGCAGAGATCCAGAAGCTCCTAAGAGGTCATAACTGAGGTAGACTTAAAACTCATCCACCAGGACTCAAGAAATTTTGCAGAAGAGAGGGAGGAAAGATTATAAGAGCCATAGATTCAAATATCATGCCTAGAGTCATTCCATCACCCCCACCCCCGCCCAAAAAAAAAAAAAACTGACTGTTGCTCCCACAACCTATAATGCATTATCCCATAGGGAATACCTGAAACTGCACTGAGAAGGTTCCCCAGCAGAATAAGAGCAAGGACGAGGGAAAAGCGGGTACCAACACTTTATGTAACCATACAAAATATGTTGTTAATGATGATGATGATGATGATAAGGAAAATATCTTACTTGAGCTCAGTATAGTTAACAGGTGAAATTGTATGTTTCTGTTAGGTAGAACAGCCTGATCACAAATTTTGAAAGAAAAAATTATGCTCCTTCTTCCATTTATGCACTGGTTTCTGCAGTTAAAGCTTAAATATTAAGACAAGCAAAATATTACACCCACATATATTAATATTGAGCACTGTTTAAACTCTGAGCTTTCTGGTTAAAAATAAGAAGGCATAAAAAACAGTACAATACCAGTACAGAATGTGTGTGTGTGTGTGTGTGTGTGTGTGTGTGTGTGATCTCAAAGATTTTCTCCTAAAAGCACCAATTTCCCTGGAAAAATAAATTTACCATTCATGTGTTTAAGAATCAGTATTCAGAAACAGTTTTGACAATTCTGTCCAAAGGGATTGTCACGCCATAGAAAATCATTTTTGTGCCACTGGCTCTCCCAAATACAATAATTACCTCTCAGAGGCAAATCTGTTAATTTGAAAAAGAATTTCTACTTAGGGTGATGTTTTTAATAACATAAACACTTTTTTAATTATAACCATTAATCTATTTAATGTATAAAACCACTAGTTTCTGTGTGACACTTCCATCCATAAAAACATTGTTTAACCATGTGGGGGAAATGGTTGAAGTTCTATGATGCAGGTGTTAATTCATTCAACATATAAGTAACTTGACACCAGGTAAGTGCATTTTAAATGCCTATGTTCCTTAAGTATATTTTGTAGTCATTTTAAAGTATAAGTTTAATAGCAGTATGTATTAGTTTTAAAACCTCTCTGAAAAAGTAGAGCATGAAATTATTTGTATGAATGAAGAAATGTATGTTCTAAATAGCCAGTATTCTAGTTGGGATTTAGGCTGTCCTTTCTTTACATTTCTGGCTTTTATACAAAGGACAAAGTAAAACATTACACATGGAAAATGTCTCTCAACAAATTATGTACAGATAAGTGATTTTCAATAGCTAAGGTTTTATTTTCAACACCTTAGTTCTGGGTTTTAATTATCTAATTGTGTTACTCATTTCATATCCACATCAACTAAGCTTCTATGCAGCCTGAGAATGGCAGCAGATGTACACATTTCTGAAAGATCCTGATAAAGAACCCACAATAGGAGCATGGAGGTACCTTTTGGTAAGAAAGGCCCTAGAGAGGGTGGAATGAAGCCAACCCTTAAAACATTTTGTCCCTGCCTTTGTTGCAGTCAAGTTCGCATTGCTGGAGAAATCACCTGACCAAGAGCAGCTTGTGAGGGGTAAAAAAAAAAAAGTTTATTTTGGCTTACACACACCAGAAGAACCTCCATAATGGCAGAGGAAAATTATGACATGAGCAGAGGGTGAACATCACCCCCTTGCCAACATCAGGTGGACAACAGCCATAGGAGAATGTGATAAACACTGGCAAGGGGAAACTGGCTATAGTATCCATAACCCTGCCCCTAACAATAAACTGCCTCCAGGAGGCATTAGTTCCCAAATATCCATCAGCTGTGAACCTAGCATTCAAAACACCTAAGTTTTGGGGGAAATACCTGAATCAAACCACCATAGGCTTTTATCTCCCAGTACCAGAAATGTGTTAACAACCAACACTCAGGTGTTGATCTGAGATACCTACAAGCTGTCCAAAATAAGGCATATATTTTTCAAAGCACTTGATCATCCACCTGAGGTGAAAAATAAGATGCTATTGCTAAAGACAACACCTGATGCCAATGCAGGAAATCAAGAGGTCCAGCTGAATCTGGAAGAAAGCCCAAAACCCAGATGTTTAGTCCACATAGTGCTGAAAAGTGCTACATGAGCTGCTGGGGGAAAATGGCCAACAAATTTGTGAGCAAGCAGAGGACACTGCAATATGAAAGCAACCAGTCTGTACAAAAATGGCACACAGTCTACGTGGGTAACCAATTGCTCTCTGATTGGCTAAGAGGTGCATTCAGTGGAAAGGAACCCATAGCTGGAACTGGGAACTAAGTCAGAATCCTGAGACCAAGACTCCAACAAGAAGCTCCCACTAGTCTTTAGCCAAAAGTGAGTCTACACCCATTAAAATCTCTCCAAATTAGCCATGCTTATCTCCTTTAATCTATCCTAATCTCACTCTCCCTTGGAGAATCTGCTTTACTTTTTCAAAAAGCAGTGGGAACAAAGGGTAAACCAAAATTTACCAATAAGATGATGGGGGACTCCCTGACAAGAGATGAACTATCCCTAGCAGAGCAGCTGGGGCCCAGGTGAATCCACAGAGGAATTGGTGAGATGAGCAAGAGTGCTGATTCCATGGTGAGCCTGACAACCTGTGCCAGGGTGATGGAGACAGGCACTGAAGATACATAAAACACACAAAAGCAGAAAATCAGAAGCTGCTGAGAGCTCAACACTGAAGTTTACTTAAAGTATACTCATCAACGTTCAGTAAATTTTGCAGAAGAGATGGTGGAAAGTTGTCAGAGTCATGGTGTGGGAGGGAATATCAAGAGGCATTGCCCCCTCCACACACACACACAATGACTGACTGTTGTTCTCATCACTCATAACCCACAAATCTATGGTGAATATCAGAAATTCCAATGAGAAGAGCCTCACTGAAGTAGGAGCATGGAGGAGGGAAAGATGGTACTAACAAATAATGTATCTGTATAAAGTTTCTACTTAATGAATAAATAAATATAAAAAAGGTAACAATTCCATGCTTATTGTGAGTCATCTGAAGATATTTATAATTCTTTGATGCTTTTTCTAAGGATCTCTTAAGATATGTGGATTTTTAAACTGTTCAAAATTAGTTTTTAGTTGAGTTTTTCTTCACTCATATTTGCACATCTCATGCTCTGTATTCCAACCATGTATATTCATTCCTTTTTTCCCTTCTCCTTTCCTTATTTCTTCTATTCCATATCTCCTTCATTCTTTCTTTTCTTTTTTACTTTAATCATGCTCTTACTTCTTTTATAAGACACTTGACAAGCTAGTAAATCATTTACAAATCTATTGTTATCTAACAGGGTAGTAACTTACAGAGATGAAAATATTTCACTTTTAAAAACATGAGCATGTGAAAATAATTTTTATATATAGGATGGCTCATATGCAGAGTCACAAACTTATGTATGCACAAAAACGTATATGTAAGTTTTTCTCACATTTGGCAAAATTTTAAGGTGCCACAGGGTGTGGTATCCTGATGTATGACAATGAAACAGGGTGTGGCATCCTGAGGGAGGAAGGTGCCATGGAGTGAGGTATCCCGATATATGACAATGACACAGGATGCCGGGCCTGAGGAAGGACTGTGCTGCACTGTGTGGGGGAATGAGGGAGGATGCTGCCATGTTGTGCAGGGTCCTAAGGGAGGACAGTGCCCCAGGGTGTGGTATCCTGATGTATGACAATGACACTGGCTGTGGGGTCTTAAGGGTAGATGGGTCTATGGGGTGTGCTATCCTGATGTATGACAATGACACTGTGTATGGGGTACTGAGGGATGATGGTGCCACAGGGTGCAGTATCCTGATGTACGACAATGACAGAAGCTATGGGGTCCTGAGGGAAGAAAGTCCCATGGGGTTTTGTACCCTGATGTATGACAATGACACAGGATGCGGGGTAGTAAGGGAGGAAGGTGCCACAGGCTGTGGTATCCTGATGTATGACAATGACACAGGATGTGGTGCCTGAGGGAGGAGTGTGCTGCAAGGTATAGGGTCATGAGGAAGGAAGCTGCCACATTGTGCAGGGTCCCAAGAGAGAATGGTGCCATAGGGTGGAGGGTCTTAAGGGAGTACAGTGCAATGGGGTGTGGCATCCTGATGTAAGACAATGACACAGGATGCAGGGTCCTGAGGGATGAAGGTGACATTGTGTGCAGTATCCTGATGTGCGACAATGACACAGGATGCGGGGCCTGACGGAGGACTGTGCTGCAGGGTGTGGGGCCATGAGGGATGATGCTGCCACATTGTGCGGGGTCCTAAGGGAGGATGGTGCCATGGGGTGTGGTATCCTGATATATTACAATGACACAGGATACGGCACCAGAGGGAGGACTGTGCTGCAGTGTGTGGGGGTCCTAAGGGAGGAAGGTGCCATGGGGTGGAGGGTTTTAAGGGAGGAAGGTGCTACGGGGTGTGTTATACTGATTTATATTAACAATGACACAGGTTGCAGGGTCCTGAGGGAGGAAGGTGCCATAGGGTGTGGTATCCTGATGTAGACAATGACACAGGGTATGAGGTTCTGAGGGATGAAGGTGCCATGGGGTGCATTATCCTGATGTGTGACAATGATACAGGGTGTGAGGTTCTGAGGGATGAAGGTGCCATGGGGTGCAGTATCCTGATGTGTGACAATGACACAGGATGCGAGGCCTGATGGAGGACTGTGCTGCAAGGTGTGGGGGCATGAGGGAGGACACTGCCACATTGTGTGGGGTCCTAAGGGAATATGGTGCCACAGGGTATGGTATCCTGATATATGACAATGACACAGGGTGCGGTGTCTTAAGGGAGAATGGTATAACCAGGTGTGGCATCCTGATGTAAGACAATGACACAGGGTGCAGGGTGCTGAGGTAGGATGGTGCCACAGGGTGTGGTATCCTGATGTACGACAATGACACAGGGTGTGAGGTTCTGAGGGATGAAGGTGCCATGGGGTGCAGTATCCTGATGTGCAACAATGACACAATGCAGGGCCTGAGGGAGGACTGTACTGCAGGGTGTGGGGCATGAGGGACGATGGTGCCATGTTGTGCAGGGGCCTAAGGAAGGACGGTGCCATGGGGTGTGGTATACTCATGCATGACAATAACACAGGGTGCAGGGTCTTAAGGGAGGACGGTGCCATGGGGTGTGGTATCCTGATGTATGACCATGACATAGGGTGCAGGGTCCTGAGGGATGAAGGTGCCACGGGTGCAGTATCTTGATGTACAACAATCACATAGGGTGCAGCATCTCAAGGGAGGACGGTGCCAAGGGTTGTGGTATCCTGATGTAAGACAATCACACAAGGTGTGGTGTCCTGAGGGAGGAAGATGCCATGGAATACCACAATGACACAAGATGTGGGGCCTGAAGGAGGACTGTGCTTCAGGGTAAGGGGTAATGAGGGTGGAAGCTGCCCCATTGTGTGGGGTCCTAAGGGAGGACGGTGCCATGGGGTTTGGTACCCTGATGTTAGACAGTGACAGAGGGTGCGGGGTCTTAAGGGAGGAAGGTGCCACAGGATGTTGTATCCTGATGTTAGACAGTGACACAGGGTGCAGGATCTGAAGGGAGGAAGGTGCCACAGGATGTTGTATCCTGATGTTAGACAGTGACACAGGGTGCAGGATCTGAAGGGAGGAAGGTTACACAGGATGTTGTATCCTGATGTTAGACAGTGACACAGGGTGCAGGATCTGAAGAGAGGACGGTGCCATGGAGTGCGGAATCCTGATGTACCACAATGACACAGGATGCAGGGCCTGAGGGAGGACTGTGTTTCAGGGTGTGGGGGCATGAAGGAGGATGCTGCCACGTTGTGTGGGGTCCTAAGGGTGGATGGTGCCATGGGGTGTGGTATCCTGATGCATGACAGTGACAATGACACAGGGTGTGGGGTCTTAATGGAGGATGGTGCAACAGGGTGTGGTATCCTGATGTAAGACAATGACACGGGGTGCTGTGTCCTGAGGGAGGATGGTTCCACAGGGTGAGGTATCCTGATGTATGACAATGATACAATGTGCGGGGTCCTGAGGGATGAAGGTGTCATGGGATGCATTATCCTGATGTACAACAATGACACAGGATGCGGGGTCCGGAGGGAGGAAGTTGCCATGGTGTGCTGTGTCCTGATGTATGACAATGACACAGGATTCAGGGCCTGAAGGACTGTGCTGCAGGGTTTGTGTAATGAGGGAGGAGGTGATGCCACGCAGTACAGGGTCCTAAGGGAGGATGGTGCCCCAGGCTGCAGTATCCTGATGTAGAACAATGACATGGGGTCCAAGATTCTGAGGGAGGATGGTGCCATGGGATGAGGGATGCAGCTCTGGGATGTTTCAGTGTAAGGATTGTGATGTCACAGGCAGTTTTATGACATTCTCTGATATTTGCTCTTGGCAGGTCTGAATGTGACCAGTGTGTGATGGTTTCTAACCGAGCACACAGCCAAGGCAGAGCGCAGTAAAATTGTATTGTTTCCAATAGTATTTGACTATGGGCAACATTTTGAGACTTATAGGTATGTTGATACTGGCCTTCTGACAATTTCCCTTCAAGTATATTGAATAGTATTTTTCAAAATATTTTGTTTTAATATTTCTTCTAGATTACATAGTAATACTTATGTTTAATATTGTGATTTAATCCTTAATTAATCATTATAGTTTTAATCACTATATTTAATTTCAACTTCTGTGAAAGTCCATAATGGTGTGTATTATTTTTTATTGAACTGAAAAGATATTCACCTTATGAATTGTGGGCTACCCAGAGTGCTAGAGATTTCAATTACAGATACTTTTCCAATCCACTTTTCTTTCAGAGGTAACCATCATCAAGCCAATAATTGTTTTCTCATAGTTATCCAATGAATAACCAGTATTTTATTGGACCAAATTAGAAGCAGTATAAAGTGTAAAGACCAGTGACTAAGAATATAGAGATTTGCTATTGCTTTATACTGATGTGTATATAAGTACATAGCTATGATGACAATAAGAATTATGCACATAGATAGTTGTGAATATCTTTATAGATATACTTGCAGATTTAAAAGGAACTGGTAAGTGCTAATCCTATCATCATATATTACATGCCTTTGTTCTCCTGAGCAGTCTGAGCTCCATCAAAAGTTGAGCTGTGGGCTGCCATAGTTTGGCACTAGGCTAAATCTAGAGGCAGTCACATTTGTGAGGATTTAGTAAAGTAAAATAGTGGGTTTTCACTGATCAAGCATTTTTAATATATAATGTTATTGGGCCCAGTGTTGAACATTTCACCTTGTTCAAATGGAGACCTGTTGAGCATGGTCAGGCAATGAGAATTAACAACTATTCTATTCTGGCTTTCTTTTAGTAGTGGGTACTCATGCCAATGCTACAATCATTTCTGAGTCTGGATACAATTTCAGTGGCTTCAGTGAGAACATGGCATATGTTATAAAACAATGGCTTGGGAATTTGGAATCAAGGGCTTTAGTGCTTCTCTGAGTCAATGCTAAACTGTTAGGATTAGGTGGGAAATTTAGCGAATAACTAACTTATCTGAAAATTTATGATGCCTCATTACTCTTCAGGGTTCTCTTGACCTTTGTTTTCCTGTCAAGGATCCCAACCATGATTGTTCATCACCTACACCATTGAATCTAGGCATATAGACTAAGGCCCCAGACCTTTTCCCTTATCAAGCAAAGAACCCTGAGTATTTTTTTGTTTGTTTGTTTGTTTGTTTGTTTGTTTTTTGTTTTTTGAGGTAGGTTCTCACTCTGGCCCAGGCTGACCTGGAATTCACTATGTAGTCTCAGGGTAGCCTTGAACTCATGGTGATCTTCCTACTTCTGCCTCCCGAGTGCTGGGATTAAAGGCGTGCACCACCACGCCCAGTTGAACCCTGAATATTTAATCCTTGCACCAGGAGCTGACAGTTACTTTGTGTCCTTCTAGTTTATGCTTCTCAGAGCAGAATTGCCAAAAATGACCAAGAAGAGGTCAAGGAGGAATACGTGATGGTAAGAGGGACTTCCCTGTTTCTATGATAATTCTGTCATAATTCCTTTATTTTTGATGGTTATCACATATGAACAATAAAATTAATTATATGCAGTATAAGCATTAGAGTGTTTTCCTAGGATGAGGATGAAATTGAATTTTACCAACACATCTCTGATTTCAAGTAGTATACAAAATTTCAATGCAGGTTGCAGCCCCTATGTTCTCACAACTTTCTTTCTGGAGCACATACTCCTATTCAGAATAAAGTTGTGTGATTTTCCATTCAGAAGTGGACAGGCATATCATATAAGGAAATGATGCATATTTTCATTAAGTGATCTCTCCATTTAAGCTGGGAAATTTTATGGTTTGGAAAGAGTTTCAGTGGGTTGCCAAGGATGTCACTGTTCTGTTGGAAGCCTCAGATGTCCAGCATTACTGAGATGATGGAAGCTTTAAATCATGAGGCATAGTGTAGATATTTGGGGCATGGAGACTCCACCGCTACTTTAGAATGGATTCATTAACTCTCACAGAAGTAGATTGTTATGAAGTTTCTCTACCATATTGTTATGTATCTGAGGAACTCAAAGCACAGGCCAAGCAAACATGACAGCATGATCTGAGCTCTGAATCACCAAAAGGGCAAAAAATATTTTTTTCATACAGTGTCCAGCCTCACATGTCTTGTGACAGTATCATGTAACAGATTAACACAGTCCTTGAGTTGACTATTCTTCCCTTCCCCAAGTGACTGTGAATCAGAGCTCTGAGTAATAAGAACTCAGCATGATATGGAACTCAAAATTTTTCTCCTTTCTACATTACAGGATACACCAACATATGAAACTGGTATGTATTTTGGAATCATTTTTGTATTACTATACATTTCACCATTTCTTAATTTATACCTTATATTTTAATAATAATTTTAAAGTTCCATTCAATCATATACATTTCTGTATAAGCATTTATGTTGTTCCATTGTACACAGAAATTCTATTTATTATTTTCTTCTGGTCAGTATATTAATGAATGTCAGTTGAGTTAACTTCTTTGCTCCACATACTGTGTCAACATGTGTTAATCAATTTCCTAGTGTCTTGGTAGTTTTGAGTCTTTCTGGTCATGATTTTGAATTAGGTTACACACTGATGTGCTACTGTAAGTTGACCCTTGAACAGAATGTGGTAGAATCATGCTTATTTATTTGTACATGAATATGCTTAACAAATATTTGTTTTGAGGATTTGCTCAAATCGTCCAGATATAGAAACTTATTAGGAGATATATCAGACAGATCCTATGATAACTAATACTTCTGGAAAGAGGCTGTGAAAAGACTCCATCCCAAGTCATTCCCATGAACCTGTCTTCAAGGTTTTCATTTCCACCATGATGTGACTGCTACTTTTACTCCAACCCTTGAAATGGAAAGTTTAGGAATGTTCCATAAAGCTTATTGATCTGGAAGAATGTTTCTTGTGCTATGGAAATTTTGGTAATTTTTCAGTATCTTGAAGTACCAAGGATGTATTTTGAAGGGGAAATTTTTTTGGCAGTCTTTTTTTTTTTTTTTTTTTTTTTTTTTTTTTTTTTTTTTTTGGAGCAAGACAGAGAGAGAGGGAGAGGGAGACAAATAAAGAATAAAGAAAGGGTGCGCCTCTCAGCTGCTGTGAACGAACTCCAGATGCATGTCTCCCCTTGTGGGAAAGTGCAGCATTGTGCCCTTGCATCACTTTGCATCTGGCTAAACATGGGACCTGGAGATTGGAACCAGCTTTCTTAGACTTAGCTGGCAGGTGCCTTAACCGCTAAGCCATCTCTCCAGCCCAACAGTCTTTGTTTGTATGTTCACTGATGTAACCCCTAAACAATGTTTTCTGGAATATTCTTAGATCATTTTCTATGAGGATATATTAAAGGCCTATAGTTCACACCACTTAACATGAAGTTAACTCAGATTGCTTCATGCTTCTTGAATATCAACTATGAGGCTTTGAAAAGAGTATGAGTGACAGGATACTAGTACCATTTCAGACGATGTCCTGTTGCCTTCCCTTGCAATTAACAGACACTAATGGCTAAGTTTATCATTTCTTTGCTGCTTCTTGTTGAGGCTCTAAGGTCAAGGTTTCTTTGTGTCATTTTTTTCAATCTCTTTTCCATCCCACTTCTACCTGGGAGGATATTCCAGCAGCTTCTAAGGTCTACTTTCTAAATATCCACCTTCATACACTCATGTCCACATAAGGAAACCCCCAAACTGATTCCTCATTGCTAGTTACCAACATACTGACCCTCTCTCTTCCCCTAGATTGCATGGAGTATGCATCTTGTGAAGAAACATCAGTTAATATGGTAGGAGAACTTTTTGGTATTTTATATAAAAAATAGCTCTGTGTGAGGTCTATGAACAGACATAAGTTCCTGGGTGGAGTAGAGTTGAGTCAAAATCATCTACTGATTCCTGGCAATCCTTGACAATTAATGTCACTACATACTTTGTAATTGAATGGTAGAAAAATTTCCCTCAGAAATAATTTTTTCTTCATATACCAAGGACTGTGTACTTAAAAGTATGAATGGATTTATAAACTACACTGTGTATTAAAGGCTCTTTTCCACCGGTGTCCTTTCTGACAGCTTCCTAGCTATGTGAGTGAACCACTATTCTTCTGTGTGATTTCCTCAGATATAAAAAGAAAGCATACTAGGGCTGGTGAGATGACTTAACTGTTAAGGCATTTGCCTGCAAAGCCAAAGGATCCCAGTTTGACACTCCAGGACCCACATAACCCAGATGCACAAAGGGGCACATGCATCTGGAGTTCATTTGCAGTGGCTGGAGGCCCTGGCACGCCCATGCTCTCTCTCTCTCTTTCTCTCTCTCTCTCTCTCTCTCTCTCTCAATCTCTCCCTCAAATAACTAACTAAATAAAATATTTTAAAAGTTTTTTTTTTTAAGGCATACTCATTACAACTGAATAGCAGAAGGATTTCCCTCCGAAATGATTTTTCTTCTTATAGTATGGTTATGAACTTGAAAATATAACTAGGCTTTAAAAATATACTGTGCCTGAAGTTCTTGCCTTTTCCACTAGTGTCCTTTGGAATAAGGTTATAGCTATGTTGCTATTGACTGAACCCACTGTTCCTTGTCTGGTTTCCAAAGAAAGCAAGACCTATCAATGTAAAGTATATGGTATAAGCTGCTCCTGACAGTTTTTTTTTTTTTTTCTTCTATAATTGTAGAAAACTCCTGGAATACCAAAACATGGTATGTATTCTAAAATCATTCATTTCTTTAGGAAATATCTAACTATATCATCCCTAAATCTCTGTGTCTGAGTTCCTGCCAGGAAGTAGTCTGGGGAAGGGGCCAATGAGATGAACTGCTCTGCTATAAAGGCTTCATACAAATCTGTGTAAAGCTGATGTTTTCTTTACGAGTAAATGAATCTTCACCTGGTGTAAGCAGGGTTGTTTGACTCACTCACTTTTAACTTTCTTTAAGTAATTAGACAAACAGACAAACAAACAGAAACCTGTAAGTCTGCAATGCCTGAGAAATGAAGAAGGTGGCAATTAATGGCATTCCTGGTCAAGCCCAATCTATCTGCTTTCAATTAGGAGGCTGCTATAGCAGCCAGTCAATCTAGGCTTTAGAGCACAACATGCACACTCACCTGTAGCATTAGGTTAGCCGTGTGTTCTGAGTAAAACATGAGCCATGACCCCAATGATTAACAGTTACTCTGTTGTCTTCCTAGTTTTGAATAAAAGAAGGGACAAAGAGCAATTATGAAAGGGAGTGATTCCCTCATTTCATCTTCCACATGTTTCTTGATAGTTTATAGGAAGATGATTGATTTCTCTGTGTTTATTTTGTATCCTGCTATGCTGCTAAAAGTGCTTATCAGGTCTTACCAGTTTGCTTGTACAGGTTTTAGGGTCATATATGTATAGAATCATATCATCTGCTAATAATGATAGCTTGATCTCTTCCTTTCCAATTTGTGTCCGTGTTATGTGTGTCTCTTGCCTTACTTATTGCTATAGCTAAGACTTCCAGTACTATATTAAATAAAAGTGGGGACAGAGGACACCCTTGTATTATTCCTGAATTTAGTTGGAAACTTTCAAGTGTTTCCCCATTTAATATTATGCTGGTAGGTTTGTCATAAATAGCTTTTATCATGTTGAGATATGTTTCTTGTATTCTCACTTTCTCTAGGACTTTTCACATCAGGATGTTGGATTTTGTCAAATGCCTTTGTGCATCTATTGAGATGATTATGTGATTTTTTGTTTTTCAGTCCATTTATATAGTGTATTATATTTATTTAGTTGCTTATGTTGAACCATCTCTGCATCATTGGGATAAATTCTACGTGGATGGGGTGAACGAACTTTTTGATATATTCTTGTATTCTGCTTCCCAATATCTTGTCAAGAATTTTTGAACATGTTCATGAAAGAGATTGGTCTGTAATGTTCTTTCTTTCTTTCTTTCTTTCTTTCTTTCTTTCTTTCTTTCTTTCTTTTTTGTTCTGTCTTTGTCTAGTTTTGTTATCAGGGTGGTTCTGGCTGCATAGAAGGAGTTTCGTAGAATTCCTTCTTTTCTATTTTATGGAAAAGTTTGAGAAGCCTTGGTGTTAGTTCTTCTGTGAAGATCTGGTAAAATTCACCAGTAAATCCATCTGGGCCTGGACTTTTTTTATTTGGGAGAATTTTTATAACCTCTTGGAACTCCATATTTGTTATAGGCCTATTTAAGTGGATAATGTCAACTAGATTTAATTCTGGTAGGTCATATAAATCAAGAAAATCATCCATTTTTTCAGATTTTCAGACTTAGTGGAGTATATGTTCTTAAAGTATGTACTTAAGATTTTCTGAATTTCTTTGATATCTATTTTAATGGTGACTTTGTCATCTCTAATTTTATTAATTTGTGTCTCTTCTCCCTTTTGTTTGGTCAGATTTGCCAAGGGTTTTCAATCTTGTTTATACTTTCAAAGAACCAACCCTTTGTTTCATTGATTTTTTTTTGTATTTTTGTTTCTTTTTCATTAATCTTTATCATTTCTCCCCACCTATTAATTTTTTGTTTCCTTGTTCTTTTTCCAAGGCCTTAAGGTGAGGAATTGTCATTTACTTGCAATATTTCTAATTTCTTAATATAGTCATTTATAGCTATAAATTTGCCTCTTACGACTACCTTCATTGTATCCCAAAGTTTTTGGTATGTTGTGTTCTCATTTTCATTTGATTCTATGAATTTTTTGATTTCTTTATTTACCCATTTGTCATTTAGTAGTGCACTGTTTATTTTACATGATTTGTGTATGCTCTATAGCTTTTTTTTTTTGCTGTTTATTTTTAGTTTAATGCCATTATAATCAGATAGAGTGCAAGGAATTATTTCAGTTTTTCTGTATTTGTTAAGGTTTGCTTTGTGTCCTAATATATGTTCTATTTTTAGGGAATGTTCCATGTGCTGCTGATGAGAATATGTACTCTACCATATTTTGGTGAAATGTTCTGTAGATATCTCTTATGTCCTTTTGTTACATTACCACATTTAATCCAGAAGCTTCTCTGTTTTTTGTTTTTTGTTTTTTTTTTTTTCTGGGATGACCTGTCAATGGATGAGAGTGGTGTGTTGAAGTCTCCCACTATAACTGTATATGGTGTTATCTGTGTCCTGAATTCTAATATTGTTTGTTTGATAAAATTGAAAGCCTCCATGTTAGGTACATATGTTTTGGGGGGATTGTAATGTCCTCCTATAGCAATGTTAATTTAATCTGTATAAACTGACCTTATTTATCTCTCTTAATTACTGTTACTTTGAAGTCTACCCTTTCAGATATTAGGATACTGACACCTGCTTGTTTTCTAGGCCCATTTGCTTTAAATACCACGTTCCATCCTTTCACCCTAAGATAGTGTCTGTCTTTTATACAAAGGTGAGTTTCTGAGATGCAACAAAATAAGGATCCTTCATTTTAACCCAGTCTGCAAACTGGTGTGTTTTGGTTGGGACTTTGAGGCTTTTGATATTAATAGTTATTATTAAAAGATGTGTATTTATTCTTGAATTTCTTTTGTGTAGTTCTTCTGTTTTTTTTTTTCCTTTACTCTCTTGTATTAACTATTATTTGAGTATGTTTTTCCCCCAGCCATTTCCTTATGTGTGTGTTCTTTTTCCTTTGCAAGGAGGATTCCTTCAGGTATTTTTGGTAGAGCTGATGTAGTGTTCATATATTCTTTTAGCTTGTTTATATTATGGGATATCCTTATTTCTCTATTTGGATGGATAGCTTTGCAGGATATGTTAATCTTCATTGACAGTTGTTTTCTTTCAGAACATGGAATATATCATTGCATGCCCTTCTGGCTTTTAAAGTTTGTGTTGAGTAATCTGCTGTTAGCCTGATTGCCTTGCCTTTGTATGTGACGTAATTTTTATCTCTAACTGCTTTCAGCATATTTTCTTTGGTTTGTGTGTTTTGTTATATTTTAGTTATAATATGACAATGAGAGTTTTTTTTTTTTTTCCTGATTATTTGACACTCTAAAGGATTCCTTTATCTGCATTGGTATCACTTTCCCTATTTGGTGGAAGTTTTCTTCTATGATGTACTTGAAAATACCTGCTAGGCCTTTGGAGTGAAATTATTCTCTTTTACTATGTCCTGAATGCTTATGTTTGATTTCTTCAGAGTTTCATAAATGTCTGGAAATTCCCATTCAGGCCTCCCTATTCATTTGCCTTCTATTTGTTGTACTGTAGTAGATCTGCCACCAGGTCTTCTAGCTTGGATATTCTCCCCTCTTCTTGATCCATTCTACTATAGAGCTTTCTGTTTAACTTATCCCGTTTTTCATTTCTAAGATTTCTGACTGGTAATTTTTCATTATTTCTATTTCCTTCCTCATATCTTATATTGACTTCCTCATTTTATTAAATTTCTTTCCTGTCTACTCCTTTATGAGTTAGTTTTCTTCTTTGATTTCTTTGCGTGTAGTTATAATCATTTTATTTGAAATCTTTGTCAGTCATTTCATATAAAACAGTCTCATTGGGGGCCATTTCTGATGGTTTTAGTTTTTGGCAGGAATTCATTATCTTGATATTTTGTTTAGTGCTATTTTGTTGTTGTTGTTGTTTTGCTTTTCAAGGTAGGGTCACACTCTACCTCAGGCTGTCCTGGAATTCACTATGTAGTCTCAGTGTGGCCTTGAACACTCAGAGAGCCTCCATCTCTGCCCCTCCCACCAAGTTCTGGGATTAAAGGCATGTGCCACCACACCCAGCTTAATTATATATATATATATATATCAATCCTGTATTGGAACAAAATGAGAAATCTTAGCTCTCAACCTTGTATATGGACAAGTGAAAACATGAATGCAGAAGTGTGCATTATTGTCTTCTCTCAGATTCTGAAAAGTATGATTTTTTATGGAGACATTAGCCCTAGGGCAGTGACTAGAATGCCAATGTAATCTTGGGGTACCCCAGTTTCTAGTTCATAGACCCTACCCATTCATAGAGAGTTCCTTTGGCTGTCACATACATGACACAAGTTACAAGAAATTATTCCCAAAGACTTTCATGAAGTCATTAACATAAAAGTATAAATATAACCTGATGGTACTAGGGCAAACAAATGTCCAAAATTTTGCCTTTTAAGACCTTATAGAAACAACTAATTGGAAGTAGAAATTTCTTGTCCACCTGGTGGCCATAATGGTATTGCATTGTATTGTGTTCCTTGGTTAAGAGCTCTGGCATTCAAACTATGTTGAATGTGGCCATTGGCAAACAGCTAGCTTCCACAAAGGAAGATAGTCTATTCAAAGTAGAAAGAAATGCCCATATTCCTCTGTCCAAGGTTCAAACGTAGTGTGTTATCAGGGGAAAATTGGGCTGATGTAGTGTGAGATGGTGTGGCTTCCCTAGTGTATCTGGGAATGGGTGAGCACTGTCTCTATTAATTTTCTTCCAGGAGTACAAGATGAACACTCAGACAGGGAAAACATCAATACTACCAAAGGTGTATCAGGTAATCCTGTTTACCTATCTCCTCATCTGCCTGCCATTTTATTAAAAAGTTATTGCCTCTGTGATACCTTTTCTGGGAACAATATAAATGAACTGAGATGCTTTATAATGACAGTGGATAAGTAAAAAGAATGAACATATGCAACAAATTAAAAAAATGTGAACAGTTACAAATGATTTTGTGTCAGTGCCTAGAAACAAAATAAGAAAATACTATTTATCAAATACTCTTTAAAAATATTTATTAATTTATTTATTTTAGAGAAAATGGGAGAGAAAGAAAGAGGCAGATAAGAGAATGAGTGTAACAGGGTCTCTAGCCACTGAAAATGAACTCCAGATGCATGCACCACCTCGTGCATCTGGCTTTATGTGGGCACTGGGGAATCAAACATGGGACATTAGACTTTATGGGCAAGTGCCTTAACCAGTGAGCCATCTCCCCAGCCCACTTTGTTGCTTATTGTATTATATTTTTTTGAAGTAGCATCTCAATCTATCACAGGCCCACCTGGAACTCACACAGTAGTACAAATCTGGCCTCAAACTGACAGCAATCCTCTTAACTTTGCCTGCCAAATGCTGGGATTTAAGATGTGCACCACCATGCTCAGCATTTAAATATTATTATACCTAGTTTTCCACCGGTAAATTGTGGTCCTATACCTATTAATATCCCTTTTGAAAGTTTCTCCCATTGGGACAACATAATGTGAATATAACTAGCAATTTTATTTCCTGTGATGAATGTTCTAAAACAGGTTTCACATCTTTAATAGGGTGGGTAAACAGGCTCTGTGACACTAACCTCTGTGATTCAAGACAGACCTCAAAAGTATGACATTCAGAGAGTGTGACCCAAAACCCACAGTTGGTACTGATCACAGAGAAACAAACATGTGTACACCCAACATTATACTAGGACAAAGTGATAATGGAAATGGTAGACTATTATTATATTGCCATACCTTAATATTTATATATTCATAGGTCTTTATTAAATTTAAAAATACTAGCAATAAGTGGAATATATGTCATTTGCTAAAATGTATAATTTCATCATTGAAATTAACAAAGAATCAACTTAAACATGCTCTAAAAATTATATGACGTACCAGCAATAGTATTAGATCATGCTATATTAACCAGTTACCAATACCCTGACAGTTACTTCTGTATCCTCCTAGGTTTAATGTTCCCTGTACCAGAAAAAGAATCAACTTGTTCTGTAAGAGAACCTTTCTGAATCTTATATACAAGGGGAACTCTCTGTTTTCTCAGTGTTCACCATTATTGAGCAGTTATATTTCTTGTATAGAGTGCAACTAAGTAGGAATCTCCTACCAACTGATTCATGGCTCCCTAAGATACTTAATGTCACCCCATCCTTTATAATTTCATGGGATTAGGATAAGTCTTGGAAATAATTTTCCTTTTATACTAGGGATTGATAATTTGAATGTGTAAATGACCTTAAGAAGTACACTATGCTTGGAAAGTTCTTAATTTTCCACTGATGTCATTAGTGATAGTATTGTTGTTGTGTGACAATTGACCCAAACCACTGTATAATTGTCTGATTGACTAAGATATCAACAGACACCAGATGGATGTAATGTTTGTTATAGCCTGATCTAATGGTTTTTCATATCTATAATTTCAGGACACACCAACCAAAACAGAGAGAGGTATGTGTTCCTAAATCACTCATTTATTTAGAAAATATTGTATAATTTCAGTCCTGAGGTCCCTGAGTCCTACTTCCTACCAAAAAAATAAATGGAAGGGGGGCATGGAATGAAATATGTTATAAAGGAAGTGGTGGTTCATCTTTGATGAACAAATGTGCCTTTAGCTTCTGTGGGCAGCATTGGGAGAGCTTCTCTAACATTTGAATTTCTTCCAGCTGGTCATTATACAGATAAATTGGAGCTAGAAAGTATTTCAAGTGAGGAGGCTGAGGATGATGGTAAGTGTAAGCATTCCTTGTAAGACACAATAAGAGGGGGCTTATAAGGAGCCAGTTTATACTTTCTGTTAGGAGACTGAGGGCATGGGGAAAAGTGTAAGGAAAAGGGAATATGGGTATTGATACCTGTGCTTTTCCTTCCTAAATGTACAATTGTACATTGTGCTGCCTGAGCATCTGGTTGACTTTGCTTCTGGCTGTAATGTAGCATGATCCTTCACACAGGAACTACTCCTTCCTGCTTCTACAATGTCCAACTCTGAGACCCTGGTTGTGATTAGTATCTCTTAGAAACTGCACCATAAAGCATTGTTTTGAGGGAGGTCATCTACTGACAGGTGCTCTGTTTTCCTTCCAATTCTGCACATTTGTGTCCTCACAGAGCATGCCACTGAAGTGATTTAATCACCAGTGACCAATATACTGACAGCTACTCCTTTTCCTTGTAGGTGTCATAAATCCTGAACCCGTGGAAAGCCAAAGTTTTGATGTAAGAGTACCTTTTCCTGACATTTGGAATTGTAAATTTTTGTTTGTATTGTCTGTACAATTATTGGCCAGACATAGCTTCCTGTGTGGAGTGCAGTTGAGAGTGAATTCTAGCTTCATATTACCATTAATGCCACCACTTACATTACAATTGAATGAGACAAAGATTTCTCTTGAACATAATTTTCTTTCTTGTTCTACATTTTGTGTACTTCAAAGTGGTCTTAAGAAGTAGACTATGCTAGAAATCGCTTGTGTTTTTAATTGGTGTTCTTAGTAACATTTTTTATATGCCTAACCATTGTCTGAACACACTGTATCTCTGTATGGTTGGTTTGCTAAGTTATTGCTAAAAACCTAGATGCATGGAAAATATAGGATATTGCCTGATACAGTGTTTCCATTTCTGCAATTACAGGACTCCTTAACAGTATCAGAGACCGGTATGTATTCTGAAATCACTCATTTATTTAGGATATATCTTACCATTTCAGTCATCAGATCTCTGAGTTCCTATTAGAAAGAATGATAGGGATGTCCATGACATGAAATATGTTTTGAAGGCAGTATAGGCATTCTATGGAAAGCTGTGGTCGATCTTGTATGAGCAAATGGGTGCTCTTCTGCTGTTGGCAGAATGGGTGAGACTCTTTCCCTTTTGACTTCTTTCCAGTTAGTGAAAATGCAGATGAATTAGACCTCGCATATGTTTCAAGTGACGAGGCACGGGATTTTGGTAAGTGACACCATTCCTTTTAAGATCCTATGGGAGGGGACCTTTGAGAATCCAGTTTGTACTTCTTTTTAGGAAGCTGAGGGCATGACATAAGGTACCTGTAAGGAACAGGGAATGTGTGTGTTAGTGCCTGGGTTTTTCCTTTTAAAAGGTACAATGGCAAGTTGCACTGTCTCAACATCTTGTTGAGTTTGCTTCTGGCTGTAATGTAAAGTGATCCTGGTTCTGCCACTTCCCAATGCTAAGATCTTGGTTGTGATTAGTAGCTCTTCTTAGGAATTCCTATATGAAGCATTGTTTCGAAGGTGGGCATCAACATGTGATGCAGAGTAGTGGGGCAAAATCCTCTCATGACAGTAACATGACCCAGGAGATATGGTTTTAGAGTATGGGTCCATGGAGGAGATTCTTGCCCTCTATTCCTTTAGGATCTGTTAGCAGCAAATTCACATTTTCCTTCTTCAGTCTTGATTCCAATGTCACATTGAAGTATCTGAAATGAGTTGTGGAGGGGGAGAATTTGGAGCAAACATTGATTTTATGTTCACTGATAGCTCTGCCCAAATCCCATAAACTTTTAAGTATGCTTGGCTCGTAGATTATGTTTAGTCTCTGTTCCCTGAGCCTAGCAGCCATTCAAAGTTTTCTCTTTAAAAAAAGTCATATTGTTTCTCTGAGAGAAAGAGGGAGAGAGAGAAGTCTGTGTGACAATGACTATGCTTTTTCTTCCTTAAAACCACTGTGGTCAGCATGGTGGTTGAGCATCTATCTGTCTTGCTTTGCTTCTCTCTGTCATGTAAAGTAATCTCTCCCAGACAATCTACTGCTTCCTGCTTCTGCCCCTGGCCAACTCTGAGCTTTAGTGGTGATTAGTAGCTCTCCTTGGAAGTTGTGCACATGAACCAATGTGTTTATCATGAACATCCACCCACCTGTCATAGAGGAAAGGTTGTGGGGCACACCCTCCCATGGCTCTGACATGACCCTAGAGAGGACATTTCAGGATGTGGGTCCTTGGAGAAGCAGGATCTCATGCTCTCTTCCTCCCAGACTAGGGACCAGAAATTCCTCTTCTCTCCTCCCTCATTTGTCCTGGTTTAAAGGGCACACTGGTGTACCTAACAATAACAGTCCTTATGTTTTCATATTTCCTGATGTCTCTCAACAATTAATGGGTTCCTTTTGATTATGCCTGGCTCATAGACTATGAGAAAGTCAGTGTATACCCTGCAATTTTGAATTAGATGCCTCTTGACATGTGCTTTAATGCAATCTGATTCCTAGTATTAGAATGTCATATATCCATCCTCCAAAGTGTTCATTTGCGATGTCAGGGCCGTGGCATACCCAGTCTCTCCAAAAGCCCCTTTTTTTCCTCCTCCCCTTCCCTTCTCTCTACATCAATAAACAAACAAATAAATAAATTCACTCCAATCCTATTCTGCCATCTTAACCAGAAGACGAAACTTCCCTGATTAACCATATAGGAACATCTTGTAGACTCCTACATGGTGCTGGGATAAACTTTCCAAAAAGAAACAGTTTACTGGAGGAATGAAATTCATTTCAGGATTACAGATCCATGGAATTTTCCATCAATGTTACAAGAACCTGGCTCTCATTAATAGATCCAAGCAGAGAGAAAAACAGCCACCAGGCAGCAATTACCTAAAAAGCAGCAAACAGGGGCCCTGCCAGACCTCCAACCTCTCTGCATACTTTTGGGTTGCAATTCAGTTCTGCCCCATAGCAGGAGTCTCCCTGCTATGGGTAGAAGGTACATACTCAAATTCTATAAAACACCAAAGTCTATGGGGGGGCATACAATCAAAGTACCAGCGGGTAAGTTTTTCACAGATCCTAGAGAGTTGTTTCCATATCCAGAGAAGCACATGCCACTAGACAACCTTTTTCAAACAAAAAGAGAAAGAGGGGTTACTTGGTACAAGAGTGCCAGAGCTCAGGAAGGACACAGCTGCTCTCAAATTTGGATTGGTCTAAAGTAAGTGGGGCCAGTGGTGGAGGAGGTGAGGACCATCACCATAGTCACCACCCTGGTCATGCTCAGGCATTCACCTCCAGCAGTTCCATGGATTTGTGCAGGGGAAGTATGTACAAGGCATATAAGGAATTGAAGGTCCAACCCAATCTGTGGGGCCATTGGACCTGTGGGATATACACATCCATGGGCTGCCACTGTCTAATGGGTGATGAACCAGCACTGTTGGAGAAGTGCCATTTTGGGGGCAAGATGCCAATCACATGTCCTGCTGCCCTATTCTGGGTGGTTGTCTTGGCAGGTTAAGCCAGTGGGTATGAGACCTGGTATAGAACCTTTTGAATGTTTATTCCTCTCTAACAGCAGAATATGGATATAAATAGTAATTTTATTTCCTGTGATAAATGTTCTGAAACAGATCTCTTAGCTCTAATAGGGTGGGTAAACAGACTCTGTGACCCTGACCTCTAGATTCAAGCCAGATCCCAAAGGTAACACATTCACAGAGAGTGATACAAAAACTACAGGTGACCCCGGTCACAGAGAAAGAAACTGGTGTGCACCCCAAATTATACAAGGACAAAGTGACCTTGGAAATGGTAGACTATTATTATATTGCCATACTTTAATATTTGCAATTTCAAAATTACTTATCAAATTACAATACTAGCAATATATGCAATAAAAGTCATTTTCTAGAATGGAGTATTTCACCATTGAAATTGACCTAGAATTAACTGAAACATCCTCTAAATTTGACATGATGTAGCAGCAGCAGCAGTAATATAACATGCTATAGTCACAAGTTACCAACATACTGACAGTTACCTCTGTTTCCTCCTAGGTATATTATACTCCATACCAGAAGAAGAAACACCTAGTTCTGTAAGAGCACCTTTCTGTGTCTTATATAAAGGGTGACTCTATGTTCAGTCAGGGTGCACCATTATTGGACAGATAACAGTTCCTGTATACAGTGCAATTGAGTAGGAATCTCCTACCAACAGATTGCTGGCTCCCTACAGTACTTAATGTCACCCATCCTGTAAATTGCATGGGATTAGGAATTCTCTTGGAAATAATTTTCCTTCTTATACTATGGACTGTTTACTTGAATGTGTAAATGACCTTAAGAAGTACACTATGCTTGCAAAGCTCCTACATTTCAATGGATGTCAATAGTGACAGTATTGTTGCTGAAACACTGTATCACTGTCTGATTTATTAAGTTATCAACAGATGCAAGATGGAGGTAATTTGTAGGATATAGCCTGACCTATCACTTTTTCACTTCTATAATTTCAGGACACAACAACAAGAATGGAGAGTGGTATGTACTCCTAAATCACTCATTTATTTTAAAAAATATTGTACCATATCAGTACTGAAGTCTCTGAGTCTGACTTAAAAATATCAGCAAATTTAGTAATTTTAGATAAGTAAATTTTAAAAAACAGTTCAAATATTACCTATTAAAGCCCTTCCAAGAGTGAAAAATAAGAACTTAAAATATATTTCCATTTGACAAATGATCTATTATCTTGGTGTCAAATCTCAAGTGATATATACTGGCTCTTATACAGATGTACCAATGCCAATATCTACCACGCTTTAAACATTATTGTGTAAAATAATGAATGGAAGTATATAAGTATCTTGTGTGCCTAGTATCCAATCCACTACATAGTAAAATGTGTATGTTATAAAGGATTAATTTCTTTATAACTATTGAATGACAAGTGTAGAATTTGCATATGTGGATGGAAGAGTGGAGGTTAAAAGGGTATCTAACAGATGTGGAGAGAGAAGTGTCATTTAACAGGGCTTCACAATGGTCTGAAGAAGGTATAGAACCCCCATTTAATCATAACACTTTGGAAAGGATTTATCTAATCAGAGAAAGGTTGTCACACCTTGCTTTAGGTTCCTATTAGTGTTGATAAAAGTATCCCTCACTAATCTTCAGGGTTGTCTTGGCCTTTTTTTTCCTGCCAAGAATCCCAACCATGGTTGTTAATCACGTAAACCATAAAGTCTAGCTATATAGACTAAGCCCCTAGACCTTTGCTATTATCAAGAAAAGAGCCCTGGGTAATTCACCCTTGCACCATGAGCTGACAGTTGCTTTGTGTCCTCCTAGATGCTCATCTGCAGGAGGATGAAACAGTGGAAGAGAAAGAAGAAGTCAACGAAGGAGACATGGAGGTAAGATGGACTTTGAGTTTCTAAGACATAAAGGTTAACTTCATATTTCCTTTATTTTTGGTGGCTACCAAATATGCACAAAAATTGGTTATATGCACTATAAGTGCATATAAGGGTTTTCCTAGGATGAGGAAGAAATTAAATTTATGAACGCATCTCTGCCTTCAAGTGCTATGTAAAAATATCCATGCAGGTTGCAGACTATATGTTCTCACAACTTTCTTTCTGGAGCACATTCTTCTATTCAGAATAATGTTGTTTGATTTGTATTCTGAAGTGGATAGGCATAGCATATAAGGAAAGCATACATGTTTTCATTTCATGATCTCTCCCTTTAATCTGGGAAATTTTATGGTTTGAAGAGAGTTTAAGGGTATTGCCAAGGGCTCTTTTGGTGGAAAACTCAAATAGCCAGCATTAAGGTACTGAGGTGACAAAAGCTTTAAATCATGAGGCATTGTCTATACAATTGGGACATGGAGAAACAACCACTACATTAGAATGGATTCATTAACTCTCACAGGAGTAGACACTTGTGAAGTTTCTGTGCCATATTGCTATGCATCTGAGTAACTCCAAATGCAGACCAAGCAAACAAGAGAGTATGATCTGTGCTCTGAATCAGCAAAAGTGCAAATATGTTTTCTTCATACAGTGTCCAGCCTCACATGTCTTATGACAGGATCACGAAACAGACTAACTCAGTCTTTCACGTGACTACTATTTCCTTTCTTGCTCTCATTATACCAAGTGGCTGGGAATCAGAGACCTGGGTAAGGAGAACTCAGCATGATCTGACCTCAAAATGTTTTCTCCTCTCTACATTACAGGGAACGACCAAAAAAGATGAATTTGGTATGTATTCTTGAATCATTTTTGTGTTACTCTACATTTCAACATTTCTTAACTGAAACATTAGATTTTGTAATACTTTTAATAATTTCATTCAACTCTATACATTTCTGTTACATTCTTTTGTTACATTGCACACAGAAATTCCATCAATTCTTTTCTCCTTTTTAGTATATTCACAAATGTCAATTGAATCAACTCCTTTATTCCACATAATAAGTTGAACATGGTTGTTAACCACCTACACCATAAAGTCTAGCCATGTAGACTAAGCTCCTAGAACTCTGCCCTTATGAAACAAAGAGCCCTAGGTACTGAATCCTCAAACCTTGAGCTGAGAGTTACCTTGTCATTCTAGTTGATCTTCCACCAGAGGACAAGAAGATACAGCAGGAAGAGATTGAAAGTGGAGTCGTTGCGGTAAGATGACCTTTTCTGACTGGAACATATAAGAGACTGATAAAGTCTTTGGCTTGAATACCCTTCCCTTCCTTGCTCTCATTACCTCACGTGACGGAAATGAAAGACCTGGGTAAAGAGAATCCAGAATGATCTTAGCCTCACAATATTTTCTTCTTTCTGCATTACAGGTGGAGTCCGGAACAAGGGGAATATGTATGTATTCTGCAATAATATTCTGATGGCACATTTTAGATAAGAATTGTGGGAAAATGTTTTCTCTTGTATGTTGCTGTGATCTGAGCAGTCTGCCGGGAGCAGGGAATAGTAACCCTGCCTTCTGCTCTAGTCATCTTATTTGAGGCAGCAGTCTTTATGGACATGTGTGTTTGTTCCAGAATGACATTCCCTATTAACCAACTCAATTTTCTCAATATAATAAATTATGGTGCACAGTGTACTGCAGTAACTAGTTGCAACCACATCACTGACATGTTTGGTAGATATATTTATAGATGGAGGCTTTGTTAAAATTGTATACTCATTGTACAAGCAAGAACTGAGAGCAGAGGGACCTCTTGTGAATTTCACTATGTTCAATGCTCATGAGGCTCTAAAAGGAATTTCCATGCTGAGCACCAGGTCCAAAAACCCACACATCATTTTTTGCTGCTCCTTTCTGCATGTATTCCATCCATCAAATTTAGTTTTTAGGTATATTGAATTTAATGTATAGTAAGAGGACAGTGAACACCATAATCTTCCAGAAGCACCATTCTGTAGGAGTTGACTACACTTGAAACTATGTAATGAGATCAAATGTTAGACCTCAGAATATTGATTTTTCCTCTATTTTCCTACCATTAAAATGACATAACTCTATTGTGAATGCATTCCTAGTAACAAGAATAAGGAAATCTATGAGACCTTGTCACATTCATCCCCAAACAGACAAAGATTGCAGCCATGAGCAATGTACTGTAGAAATTCAATACTTAGAATACTTTTTAACACTAACTATAGATTATATTATACCATATCCCTTAAGTAACATCTGGGCAGTTTTAGCAGTATCTGTAACAAGATATTTATTTGAGAGAGATAGTATAGGCATGTTAGGGTCTCCTTCCACAGCAAATGATCTTCCGACACATTTGTCACTTTGTGCATCTGGCTTCATGTGAGTACTGGGGAAGTGTACCCTGGACCATCAGGCTTTACAATCAAACACCTTTAACCACTCATTCATCTCTCCACAACAACAGCAGCATTGTTTTAGATGTGAAAAGTGCTTTTATAAAAATCTATGTTATCAGTAGAGTGCCAATGACTCAATTTAAAATTATATTAAATAGCTAAATTTGATTTGGCTGGAGAGATAGCTTAGCAGTTAAGGCACTTGCCTTCAAAGCCTAATGACCTAGGTTTGAGTCGCCATTACCAACATAAGCTAGTTGCACAAAGTGGTACATTTGTCTGGAGTTCATTTCCAGTGGCTAGAGGCCCTGGTGTGTCCATTCTCTCACTTTCTCTCTCTTTCACTCTCTCATGAATAAATAAATAAATAAATAATCAAATTTAAATAATATTTTTATAAATTGTTTTCTTTGACTTCAGAGATTCTTCAGTGTTTTTAAGGTACTTGCCTGGAAAACTTAAAGATCTAGGTTCAATTTCCCAATACCCATGTAAAGCCAGATTCACAAAGTGGCACTTGTATCTAGAGTTCATTTGCAGTGGCAAGAGGCCTTGGCATTCCCATATTCTCTCCATCTCCCTATTTTTCTCCCCCTTTCTCTCTCTTTCTCCTTATCTGGAAATAAATAAATAATAAATAAGTAAATAAATAAATAATATATTTTTTCAAGTTAAGTTTTCTTTAACTCCACCACTCTTGAAACTGGTGAGGGAGTATCACTGACCGTTCAAGGCCATCTGGGGCTTGAGTACATTCCATGTTTGCCTGAGCTAGAATGAGACCTCTCTCACAAAAAAAAAAAAAAAAAAAAAACAGCAAGTTGAAATTTTTTAAAATAGCAGATTTTCTTTCTCATTGAATGGTAGGCTAATAATTATCTATATAGAGATTCTGCTAATATCTATCATTATTCTACACATTTCACCAATTGCTGAACAAACCAGACCTCCCTAAAACTAGTTATATTATTACTAATATAGTAAGATTTTAACCTATGTGTATGTATTTGATATAAAAACTGAATAACTTATGCATTACATTCCCATGTCCCAAATTCTCATGCCCCTGATACACAGCTGGCCTCAGTATTTGTTATTTGGGTATTTTGTTGCTTTTTACCACAATTTGCTACAATTGTTACACACAAATTGATACATTCTATCTAGACTCACTAATTTACGTCTTCTTGTTCCTTGTATACTTGTGTCTTTCAAATAACCATACAATGACTTTTTTGCCATCACAGTATCAAATAGAAACTTTTTTTTTTTTTAACACAGCCATCTTCTGTGCTTCAGTAACTAATTTTTTCCCTTTGCTTAGCAAGTCTGGAAATCTTTTTATTTATTCATTTATTTATTTTTTTATTTTTGAGGGAGACACAGTGAGAAAGAGGAAAAGAGAGAGAGAGAGAGTGAGAGAGAGAGAAATAGAGAATAGGTAAGCCACAGGGTGTTTCAGTTGCTGTTAATGAACTCCAGATGTGAGCGTCCCCTTGTGTGCCTGAGAAACATTGCAAACTTGCCTCACTCTGCATCTGGGTATGTGGGAGCTGGAGATTCAAACATGCATTCTTAAGGTTCAATGGCAAGTGCCTTAACTGCTAAGCCATCTCTCCAGCCTGGCATCAAATTCTTTATGCCTTCATTATTCTTTCCCTATCCAAGGGCCAATAGTGATGGCATGCCTGCATGCTTGTGGCCTCCTTGTTTCCAGGCTGGCCAGAATCTACAATGTGCACCTTGTGTTCCCAGGGACAACTGGTTAAACACGTGTGTTCTTCTTCACATGCATCTAGAAATGGGAGATGTGTGATGTGGTTTCGTTTCTAACATTTATGTTCATTTGCTAATTTCATAGAAGTCTGATGTTTTTATCATTTCTCATGGTAGTATTCCTCTACATTATACCATTTCCTAAATGAAAGCTTAGATTAATTAAATATGTCCCGAAGATTGATCTTGTATGTGTAAGTCTTTTGATGTAGGTAGGAATGTGTGAGCCATTCACTCCTTCTGCTATCC
>PVKW010009290.1:0-63851 GCA_004027895.1 Orientallactaga bullata | reverse complement strand
CACTGGCTGTTACCAACGGTCCTCTGAGTGTTTCAAGGTTCTTGGCACCTTATTTAAAGAATTGGAAAAGGCACGCACAAAAAAATAAAGCAGCAAGAAACTTTCAGACCACTTGAATGGGAAAGTAGTCAAGGACCCCAGGAAGGTTTTTTTTTTTTTTTTCTTTTTTGGAGTACAGAAGGGAGGCTCTGGTTTCTAGGGGTGTTTTGGTGGTGCACTGGTTTGATTGACATTTTGGGTTCTATAAGCTTTTGTTTATTGTGTATGTCC
The DNA here is from genome assembly GCA_004027895.1 of Orientallactaga bullata. NCBI lineage: Eukaryota > Metazoa > Chordata > Mammalia > Rodentia > Dipodidae > Orientallactaga > Orientallactaga bullata. The sequence continues at coordinate 63,581 of PVKW010009290.1, read as the reverse complement.
CTTCCCATGATGTGTCTGATTTTAATCACATGTACACCCAGGCATACATAGGTGTCAGATGCTAACTAGGGGATTCTCACTAAAACAAGTTCACTCAAAGGACACAGTTTGACTAACTGTACATGCTCCCAAAACCAGTCCAGGGTGGGTGGCTTTCTGATGTTCTGATACTGGATATATCAAAGAACATATTTGAATAGAAGTGGATACAAATAATGGTCATAGGTGAGGAGAAACTGATCTCATTGTTTGGAGTGGGGTGTACAAATAGATCAATGTAGGGGGTTCCATATTACCAATAGGCTGCCAGGTGCATAGTTTCAGAAAAGGGGAGTGTTATTATCCAAGCCAAGTACTGTCTGCCTCAGCTGCACTATTGGAAAGCTGGAGTTGAAGCTGGTGTTCAGAAACCAGAGTTAGGGATCCACAGCACCCTGCAATGCCAAGGGGAAGAGGAACCTTCTGGCGATAGGACATGGGGGGAGAAGTCAGGGATTTAAAGGAAACAGCGAAGCAATGGACAGAATCTTCAACTTCATTTCCTGTTTTCCTGGCAACTAACTCCAAGGACAATTTTCTAACATGCTTTGTAGCAATTATGGTTTGAATTTTGCTGAATCAGAGATGGAGGGGGCATCTGGTTAGAGGAGGAGGGGAACAGCTAGAAGAGCTCCTGAACAATTTCAGAAACAACATAGGACGAGTGTTATCATATTCATGCTTCTGGATGTTTGGCCAAACAAAAGTGAACAAAGCAAAACAAGATATAAGAATTATACAATCCAGGCTGGTATGAAAGAAAAACTCATTTGATGTAGAGCATTATTTTATTTATTTTATTAAATTTTTTTTTAGCTGGGCATGGTGGCATATTCCTTTAATCCCAGCACTCAGGAGGCAGAGGTAGGAGGAGTGCTGTCACTGAGACTAGATAGTCAATTCCAGGTCAGCCTGGGCTAGAGCGAGACCCTACCTTGAAAAACCAAAAGAAAGAAGAAGAAAATTAAAAAATATATATTTATTGAGCCAGGCGTGGTGGCACACGCCTTTAATTCCAGCACTCGGGAGACAAGAGGTAGGAGGATAGCCATGAGTTCGAGGCCACCCTGAGACTACATAGTGAATTCCAGGTCAGCATGGACTAGAGTGAAACCCTACCTCGGAACAACCACCACCCCCCCCCCGTGCCAAAAAATATTTATTTGTAAGCAAATAGAGACCGAGACAAAGGGTGAAGAGAGAATGCATGAATTGGTGCACCAAGTGCACCACTTTGTGCATCTGGCTTTATGTGGGTGTTGGGGAGTAGAACCAGGGTCATTAGGCTTTACAGGCAAGTGCCTTTAACTGCTGAGCCATCTCTCCAGCCCTAGAGCATTACTAATTATTCTTCTAATTTATGTCTTCTTACATTTAAAAAATTATTTAGATAGATTTTTCCTTTATTTGGAGGACAATTTGAGCACAGTTTTTCTAAGAGTTAATGTGTTCTTTGGAATTATTCGTGTTTTCTTTCCAAGGTTTGCTCATGCTTTAACTTTAGCTCAGAGTGAACTGACTGCCAAATAATGATTGAATTGTTCTCCCTCTCCTGGTTAATTCCTCTTGTTACCAACACATATCATCTATATCTATCATGTACCATATTGTATCACATACCTTATTGTGGATATCAATGGCAATTCCCTGAAGTACTCAAGTAGCACTTCCTTTTTAAAAACTTATTATTATTATTTATTTATTCAAGAGAGAAACAGAGAAAGTGGCAGATAGAGAGAGAGAGACAATGGGTGTGACAGGGTCTCTAGCCACTGCAAATGAACTCCATATGCATGCACCCCCTAGTGCATCTGGCTTACATGGGTACTGGGGAATTGAACCTGCAATTTTAGGCTTCCTAGGCAAGCACCTTAATCACGAATCCATCTCTCCAGCCCTTAATTAGAACTTTCTGTGTCCTCATAATGCCACCCAATGTATGACAATAGCTTGTTTTGCGCCTGTTTCCTATGGTTTATATGTTTCCTACATTGGCTGGAATGGGAGGGGCGAGGAGGTACCCTCATGGCTCTTTTATATACTATAGTTAGGGATACAATACTGCATACTCCACCAGCAGGTACCCGTGGACTTGTTTTCCTTACCCTCCTGTAAATCAAGGGCAAACTTCTTCTGCATGATAGCTGCTACTACATGGGGGAATTAAAGTACGGTTGTGATTTATAAAATTCACGGTTAATCTGAAGGATTAATTTTACTTTGCTTAATCACAGTAGAATAAAGTATTATGTCATAACTGCCATATTTGAAATAATGGGTACACAATGAAAAACACTAAGTGTATTACTTACAGGACATTAGATATACTTCTGGCAATATTGAAATAGAAGAAAGCACATTGATAAGTCTTAAATGAACCCTGTTATTCCTTTTGTAGTACACAGCTTGGGAGTCAGCGAGGAACTGCAAAATAAACTAGAGGATGTTGTGATCGACAGGAATCTTCTCATTCTTGGGAAGATTTTGGGTGAAGGTAAGCAGTTTGAAGCAGTTCTTTTAACATGTGGGGCAAAAAGCATTTGAGAAGAATTTTTTAATAAATATTTTTAATATATATTTTATTAATTACTTTTTTTGAGAGAGAAAAAGAGAGAGAGAGAGAAAATGAGCACATCATGGCCTCCAGCCCTGCAAATAAATTCCAGATGCATGCACCCCCTTGTGTATCTGGCTTATGTGGGTCCTGGAGAATTGAACCAGGTTCCTTTGGCTTTGCAGGCAAATGCCTTAACTGCTAATCCATTTCTCCAGCCCAAGAAGATTTTTTTTTTGTTTGTTTGTTTTTCAAGGTAGGATCTCTCACTCTGTTTCAAGCTGACCTGGAATTAACTATGTAGTCTCAGGGTGGCCTCGAACTCTCGGCAATCCTTCTACCTCTACCTCCCAAGTACTGGGATTAAAGGCGTGTGCCACCATGCCTGGCTTCCCAAGAAGAATTTTTAATGTGCATTTAGTAACTAAAATACTTTCATAGCTTGGAGTTAAAATTACAAATAATTCTGCTTAATAACTTAAAATGAAAATAAAGATTTTTTGAAACTCAGATTTTTTTAAAGGGCAGATAATTTTTTATTTAAAACATATTGGAAATATGTAATGGACTAAAGTAATACATGGAAAATTTAATGACAGAAGAAATCACTTTGTCCTGATTTTTTTTTTTCACTTTTCATAGTGGAGCTGGGGAGATGGCTCAGTGGATAAAGTGCTTGCTGTATAAATACAACTACCTGAGTTCAGGTCCCCAGAATCCCCTGTAGCACAAACATCGGTAATCTCAGCATACTTACAACTAGAAGGGGTGCGGGGACAGGAGAATCACTTAGAAGTTCACAGTCCAGCTAGCCTGGAGAATGCAGGAGTGAACAATGTCAGACCCTGCCTCGAGCAAGGTGGAAGGTGAGGACCAACACTTGAGGTTTTGCTCTGACCTCCACACATGCACCATAGCACACATGCATACACATATACATAGGAACAGGCACACACATACACATATCAAACATATGTCAAAAATAATGTTTAAATAATCTACTCCCTTATTTTTTAAAACTGGTTTCTATCTCCTATACTGGTGAAAATGTTCACAATAATATTGATCAATGTCTGTGGAATTCAAGACTTTAGATGACATGTTCCTCAGAAAGCCTTTCAACTAAGGTCATCTTGACTTCCTGGAAAGTAACTAAACTGCTCTATTAACAGACTAGCTCCTCAACTGACAATGTGGACCATTCGTTCCTGGAAATGTCTAATTCTTCTGTTCATTTTGTGAAACTTGGATTTGACATATGAAAAAGACATCCATAACCACTAGAGCATACAGTAGTAGGCTTAGAAAATATTAATTCCCTACCTTCATTGCAAAGCTTATCATTTGTTAATTGGTGTTCTTTAAAGTTACCTAGTTTTTCAGTTGATTGTTGTTGGCACCTTATGAGTTAAATAGAAATAAGAATGAAAGTAAGTACAATTTTCAAAATTGTTTTTAGCATGAATTATAATGATATTAAGACCATACTTTGCACTGAGGATGTAGTTCTGTAGCAGAGGGCTTGCCTGGGTTCCAGCTCCAGTGCTGGGGTAAAAAAGACTAGGTGCCCTATGAACTTTAATAACATCATGTTCTCCAGTGTCTTGGGACAGTTATAATGCTTAGTAAACTGACAAGCTAAGCAGGGTTTGAGCCACTCATGTCCATGACAAGCAGTAGACCAGTGCATGACATACACCCCAGGTATGCAAGTGTGAGAGGCCTGGGCAGGCTCTGCCCACTGCCTGTGCAGGAGTCACTCTGTGGCTATATGAAAATTACAGGGCGGGCACTGTGGTCAAGGGACACTCTGCACAGCATCCGTATGGCTGTTTTACTTCACAGGAGAGTTCGGGTCAGTAATGGAAGGAAATCTGAAGCAGGAAGACGGTACTTCTCAGAAGGTGGCAGTGAAGACCATGAAGTGTAAGTTACAAGTTGTGGAACCCAGCCTTGTAGGTGCCTCAGTATCAGGTGCTGCATATAGACCAGTGGTAATGTTCTGATCTTGGTAGCTGATGGCTCAGAAGGCGTGTGGGCCACTAGTCTTTGGGGCAAAGACACCACAGTAAGCTCTGCATAAAGGCATGTGTTATATATCTGTACACTCAAAGGAACATTTGTTACCTTTAGCATCTCTGTAATTTACACACACACACACACACACACACACACACACACACACACACACACACAGTATTATTGACTAGAACTAAAAATTCCAAAGTAAGGTATGAATTCCTATCTGATGGTAGCATCTGATCCCAGGGATTGGTCTGCTTGGTCCTTAGTGTGGTGGAGCTACTTCCCAGAGTAATTTGCATATGAGTCACATGGTGCTAATTATGAAATATTGAAAGGCTAGCCACTGGCCTCACAATCTCCATGGAGTTCAGTGGTAGAGTACTTGTGTAGCATGCATAAGGCCCTGGATTTGATCCCCAACACTATGAAAGATAAAAAATAAAATATAAAACAAGATGAACTATTGGGTCGTTTCAAAGAGGGCTTGTTGGACTGTGAAACCAAGAGTTCTTGATGCTTTTTCCAATGATTGAAGTTCTCCACAGGATGATGTAGTTGCTCAGTAGTGCTATGTTTGTCTGATGTGGGGGGACTCAAAATAGATGATGTGGGAAAATGTATGTTTCAAAGTTAAGAAAACAAAAAGTAATCCCCAGGCATGTCCTTGGAGAAGGGTTTGCAGACAGATCCCTGTGTTCTGTTCTAAGTTTTATATACTAGGGAAATCAAAACACAGCATAGTAAACACTTAGAATGGTGCAGACAATGGCTAGATCCCCTCATGTGTTATTTTGATCATTAGTTATATCCCGTCAACGTAAATTCCCTAAGATAAGCATGACCTTATGTTTTATCTGTTTGCTTTTAAACTTTTATTTTATTTATTTATTTGAAAGGGAATGGGTGTGCCAGAGCCTCTAGCACCTGCAAACGAACTCCAGATACATGAACCACTTTGTGCATCTGGCTTACATGGGTCCTGGGGAATGGACCCTGGGTCCTTCGGGTTTGCAGGCAAGCATCTTAACTGCTAAGCCATCTCTCCAGCCCTCTGTTTTTAATTATACTAAAATATACATAATGTAAAATTTACAATCTTGACCATTTTAAATGGCATTAAGATTTAAATTAACATTTAAATGGCATTTTCAATGGCATTAAGAACCTTCACATTCTGAGAGCCAGTGTAGTGGCACACACCTTTAATCTCAGCACTCAGGAGGCTGAGATAGGAGGATTGCTGTGAGTTTTAGTTCAGCCTGGGCTAGAGTGAAATCCTGCTTCAAAAAACAAAAAAAGGGCTGGGGAAATGGCTTAGTGGTTAAGGTGTTTGCCTGCAAAGCCTAAGGACCCTGGTTTGATTCCCCAGGACCCACATAAACCAAATGCAGAAGGGGGCACATGCATCTGGAGTTTGTTTGCAGTGGCTGGAGGCCTTGGTGCACCCATTCTCTCTTTCTCTCTGCCGCTTCCTCTCTCTCAAATAAATAAATAAATAAATAAAACTTTTTAAAAAGAATGTTCACATTCTTCTTCTTGCATACCCATCCCCACCGTTCACCTCATCCATTCATCCATCTCCCAAGCTTTTCAACTCACCACTCCCCTCCCCACAGCCCCTGGAAACCATTCTACTTTCTGCCTCCGAATTTGTTACTCTAAGTATCTCCTAAAAGTGGAACCAAACATTATTCATTCCCTTGTGACTGACTTGTTACATAAAGCACAATGTTGAAATTTAAGTAGTTGTCTTAAAAAACTTTGGTATGTGAATGCACCCAGCTCATAAGGCATGAGTGGACAGGCAGATAGGCTGGGCACGAACCTGTAGAAAGGAAAGGCTGTGGCATTCTTCCTTTTCTAAGGCAAAGGGAGTTGTGATTGATCAGCTGCAGTTGGATTTCTGGGTCTTTTTGTTTATTAAAATCCATTCAGTTATGTTTTAAAATATTCATTTTTATTTATTTATGAGAGAGAGAGAAAGAAGAGAGACAGACAGAGAGAATGGGCATGCCAGGGCCTCTAACCACTGCAAACAAACTCCACATGCCTGTGCCACCTTGTACATCTGGCTTACATGGGTACTGGGGAATTGAACCTGGATCCTTAGGCTTTGCAGGCAAGTGCCTTAACTACTAAGTCATCTCTCCAGGCCCATTCATTTGTTTTAAGAGCAGTTTTAGTTTTATAGAAAAATCGGGCAGAAGGAACAGAATTTCTATATGTTCTCCTTTACCTCACACACAATTTCCCATTGATACACTAAATATTAAGTGGAGTTCTTCACACTAGGGTTCACTCTTGGTATTGCATAGTTCTGTGGGTTTGACAAATGTGTCACTGCCACGTGCCTACCATCCAGTAGCGCAGAGTAGGTTCATAGCCCTGAAATGCCCTGTGCTTCGCCCGGTGGCCCCTCTTCTGTTCCTCAATTCCCCAACTCCTATTCATCTCTTTCCTCTTTCCTGGCATTAATGTTTTCTGCTTTTGTTTGGGTGGGATTGTTTGTTTGTTGTTTTATTTGCTTTTGGAGACAGGATCTGGCTCTGTAGCCCAGGCTGGCCTTGACCTCTGAAGTCCTACCTCAATCTCAAGAGAGCTGAGAATATAGACATGCACTGTGACGCCTGATGTGGTTTTAGTTTTAAAGACAAAATTACTGTGGCCTTCTCCCACTCTTAACTGAGTCAATTATGCCTAACATGTTCCATCTGTTCCTCTAGTGGACAACTTTTCCCAACGGGAGATCGAGGAGTTTCTGAGTGAGGCGGCATGCATGAAAGACTTCAGCCACCCAAATGTCATCAGACTTCTAGGTACCGCAATAAAATACAGGGCTGGGGGCGGGGGTCAGGGGCTTGGTTAAGGCACTGTGTGCTGCAGGGAGAAAAAAACAACTCTAGTCAGATAAGTTCATAGCTGCCAAGGTCCAAAAGAAATTATAGCACTGGGTTTTTATTCAGAAGATTCTTCCTATGGTTTTATTTTCTGAGATCGGTAGTGAAAATGAGTTTGTGTTTCCTGGACACTGATTGGCACAGGGATGGTCAGTCCACAGAGATTTAGAGGACTGTGAGTTCAGGTAGACCCAGGGGCTCAAGAGCTAGTCATGTGACCATCTTGTTGACTTAAGGTCATCTATGAACTGCAAAGCAGTGGAGTAAAGCTTAAAAAGTACAGATTTCTTAAACTGTCTTTGAGAAATGATTTATGAACTAATTTGAAAGTAATGGTTTGATCATGGCACATTGATGATTTCATGTAGCATGACTTAATGTGATTTAGCTTTGAAACTCCATCAAATAAGAAATACAGATAAGTTATCGGTGTCTGCTGTGTAAGGGACACTATTCTAAGAAGAAAGGAGCTACCTGGAAAAAATGCAATTGTCTACTCACCTTAAAAAAAATTCATTTTTCTGTCCTTTGGCTTTATCTATAATAAATTAGTTTGGGATCTTTCAAAGTTTTATATGATTTCTTCTAAAAAGAAATGTGAAAAGTAGGATTTAGATATGACATTATATCAGAGAAATGGCTATTACTTGCAGCTATTGGCTTTAGCAGGCTAGGAAAACAATTGCACTTTGTTTAACTAAGTATGAGCACTTCACAAGCCTAGAATCAGGTGACAGGCTCAGTTGTAGAATTCCATGACAGTATTGTAACTTCTCTTTTCTATAACCAGAAATTTTGGGAATAGTATTTTACCTACAGGTCTTCAGTATTTTAATAATTTTAAACATCTGGTTGCAATAGACTTTTTCATGTGAGTTAATGTTTAACTGTCACATGAAGCTAGTTTGCCCTCCCATTCTAATGAGGGCACTACCTCTTGGTTACTAGACTAACAGAAGCCTCCTGGTTTAGCGTTACCTGTTCTTGTGACGGTTTGATCTTTGAGTGCTCTCTGGCAAAGTCTGGCCTAATTTGAAAGAAATAATACTAACTTTTTAAAAAGGAGTGTGTTTGCTGTATATTCTAGAACACACTGTGAAAGTTGGAATGTTTTTTATTTTTATTTATTTAGTGTGTGTGTGTGTGTGTGTGTGTGTGTGTGTCTGTCTGTCTGTCTGTCTGTCTCACCTCTTAACCTGGTAGCATGTGGCTCCAATTTGGCCAGTGGACCGTGGACTCTAGGGCTTATTCATTCACGAATAACAAAGACTCTTTGTAACTGGCTCTGTGTTTAATTTCAGGCGTATGTATAGAAATGAGTTCTCAAGGCATCCCGAAGCCCATGGTGATCTTACCCTTCATGAAATATGGGGACCTACACACCTACTTACTGTATTCCCGGATAGAAACAGGACCAAAGGTAACAGTCTGCTTGCATTACCTCTGAACCACTCTCCCAGGGCTTTCATGACAGATCCAGAGCAGCCATAGCTTCTCTCTTTGGAAATACGGGAGAGAAGGGAAGGACAGGACCTTTCCCGAGTGCTCCCTATGCACTAAGGGCTTGACCTATGACCTCCATCCTTCCAGTAGACCTGTCTGTGGGTGTTAATCATTCTAACTTCATGGTGGGAGGAAACTATAGCTGGGCTCACCATGTTAGGCATTGGTCTCACTGACCCTGCAGCCTATGGAACCAGCCTCTGGGCCTGCCCCACACACCCTAGGCCCATTACTCCCATGGGCCTTTAAAGGCAGCTCTCCTAAAGAAATTTGTTTTGCTGTGTTGTGTTTTGTTTTGCTTCATTTTGTTTGAAACATGTTCTTGCTATATCACCTTGGCTGGCCTCAAATTCATGATGCTCCTGCCTCAGCTTCTGAGTGCTGAAGTCACAGGTGTGTGCCCCTATAACCTAGCCCACCTAAAGTAAATTTTACAGAGCCTTTTTAGATGTCATGGATCCTTTGAAGTTTTAAGTATTAATTGGTGAATACATCTTTTGATAATCTATTAAAATGAATTACAAGCCTGGCATAGTGGCACATGCTTTTAATCACAGTCTTTGGGAGGCAGAGGTAGGAGGATCACTATGAGTTTGAGGCCATCCTGAGACTATACAGTGAATTCCAAGTCAGCCTGGCCTAGAGTGAGACCTTACTTTGAAAAAAAAATTGCAGCCAAATATGGTGCACCAAGAGGACTTGTGACTATGATCCTTACTCTTCATGCCCTAATGACTGTGAAGCCCTGGCCACTGGGGATGTAGCCCTAGAGTTGGTTATGAGTCACCCCGGGGATTTAAGACCATAAATAAATAAATTAATTAACTAATTAGAAAGTGAGTAAGAGAGAGAGACTATGGGCATGCCAGGGTCTCTTATAGCTACGAACTAACTCCAGATGCATACACCTTTGCATCTGGCTTTATATGTTTACTAGGGAATCAAATGCAGGCTGGCAGGCTTTGCAAGCAAGTGCCTTTAACCACTGAGCAATCTCCCCAGTCCAAGACTATAAATTTAAAGGCTTGTCCTGTTTAGAGTGATTGTTTAATGTTGATATAAAAAGTTAGGAAGTCATCATTGATAGACACATTGCATCTGGGCCTCCTTGTCTGCAACAAACACTGTGTCCCCTGTCATTTTTCCTGTGGACTCTGAACTGTGAGCTGGAGCAGGGAGTTGTGCCCCCGCTGCATACTCTGGCCCAGCCCTCACTCCTTTCCCTCACTCGCCTTGTCTGTCTGCTAAAGAAGGCACTCACTCGCCTTGTCTGTCTGCTAAAGAAGGCAGCAGTGCCTTCTGGTCAGATCCCTATGCAGGGACAACATGGGACTAGGCTCCATGGATGGTCGCTTGGATTAGGGCAGAAGTTGCTCCAAGCCAACCCTGCTATAAATCACCTGCTGCTGAAAAGCGTAGACTCTCAGAACTGCAGCAGCTGGCCCACACCTGGGCTTCCCCACACAGGCCCCCTTTGTCCCTTGGCTGCCATCATTGCCAGGACTCTTTATTAGTGCAATCAGAAACACTCATTTCAACCTTTTCTTTCAAAAATCATGCTTTTACTGTCATTTCTGAGAACTCTGCCTAGCCCTTAGTTTAAAAGAATTTTTCCTTCTATTTTCTTTTCTAAAAAATAGATGGTTTTCATAATATACCTGAGTGTATGATCCACTTGAGTTAATTTTTGTATAAGGTATAAGATTTAGTTCAAGATCACCTGTTTTGCATTTCATACTTTAAAAGAAATTAGTAAAGGAGGAAGTGAGGGGTTGCGGGAGCAGTTAGAATAGAACTCATATGCTGGGGAGAGAAGAATTGAGTTCAATGAACAAGAGGAATAATGGGGGCAAGGTGGGCATCTAGCCCATCTTTCAACATCAAATCAAGAAACCTGGGGTGAAAACCAAGGACTGGGAGAATGGATAATAAGGATGCTTTTCTTCAGTCTGTCCTCCTCTCCCAAGACTGGAAGTTACTGTGTTACTGACAAGTAGTCCTGAGCAAGCAGTACAGAGCAGTGGACACTCCCTCCTTAAGCATAGCTGTTATTCCCTCCCTATGTCCTCCTACAGAAATGGAGGCTGGTGGAGAGGGTCCAGAAACAAGGAAGGGCCAGCAGGGACCCAGTCCTGATTCTCCTCTGGCTGGAGGTGGGTAGGGAGGAAACACAGCTTAAATACTGTGCAGCCAGCAAAAGATGTTGAGACACAGAGAGGGAATCTTGCCAGGTGAATCAGGCTGGGCGACAGTGTCCCAGATCCCCACCTGTAGCAGAAAGGAAAGCTGCACTGCTAAGGAAAGGAAAGGATCATGAGTATTGAAGATGGTGAAACAGCCCAAGGGAGAAGGGCAAGTCCCCAGTGCCACCAAATGTCTAGCCCCTCCCTTGGCTTTCTGGAGCTGGTCACTGGCCCTGAGGGGAGAGTGGAGTTTTCAGTCAGGGATCATGGAGTTTGTAGTTTCCTTGGCCATAAAGAAAGATAGTCCTCTCTCGGATGCCAGCTTTACATACTGGGTACTCTTGCTGGTCTGACTCAGGCTCCAGTTATTGCTGAGGACAGGGCTGATGAGGCCGATGTCCACACACACTGACCACAGCTTCTAGAGTTGTCTCTAGACTTCCTGCTCATGGTTGGGCCCTTGGTGAGGGCAGGGGAGGGATGGGGAAAGGATGTCATCTTCCTCTGCTACTGCCATGACCAGTTCTGTTCACCTCCTTCACTCTTAGAGTTAAAGTCTGCTGAAACCAAACACCAGACCCAAAGCAGCTGATGGGAGGAAAGGGTTTATTTTGGCTTATCGTCACCAGAGGAAGTTTCATCGTGGCTAGAAAGTCTGGCAGAGTACACTTTGGGCATCACTCTACTGGCCGTCACATCTTGCCACAGCAGCTGGCATGTAACAGCAAGAGTGAGCCAGCTCTGACGAAGGGACTTGGGCTATGATACCCCAAGTGACATATTTCCCCCAGCAAAGCTACATGTCCCAGTTTGTCACCAGCTAGAGAGGCTTAATCACAAATGCATAAGACTATAGTGAATATTTCTTTTTTTAAATTTTTTATTATTTTTTATTTATTTTTAGAGAGAGAGACAGAGAGAGACAGACAGAGAGGGAGAGGGAGACAGAGATGGGCGCGCCAGCAGTCTCTCAGCTGCTGTGAATGAAATCCAGATGCGTGCACCCTCTTGTGGGCAAGTGCGGTATTGCGCTCTTGCCTCACTTTGCATCTGGCTAAACGTGGGACCTGGAGATTGGAACCGCTGGACATTGGAACCAGCGTTCTTAGGCTTAGCAGGCAGGCGCCTTAGCCGCTAAGCCATCTCTCCAGCCCTATAGGGAATATTTCACATTCAAATCACCATATCCATGTACTCCTCAATACTCTTACACACACACACACACACACACACACACACACATACACTCCTCTTTTTATACAGGATCTTATGTAACCTAGGCTGGTCCTTATAGGTGAGGATGACCTTGAACTCCTGAACCTCCTGCATACACCTACACCTATATGTGCTGGGGTTACAGGCATATGCCACCATGCCTGGTTGATTTGGTGCTGAGATCAAACCCAGGGCTTTGTGTATGCAAGGCAACCACCCTACCAACTGAGCTACATTCCTAGCCCCTAAGGTTTACATTACTTGTTGGTTATCATTTGTTAAAATACCATCCTTAATCCATTACATTGATTTTAGACCTAACTGTCAAGATCATTTGTCTGTGTACACGTGAGTTTATTTCTGAGCCCTCTTTTCTGTTCCATTAAACTTGATTACTGTCACTTTATTGTGAGTTAAAACTGCAGTGTACTTCCTCCCACTTTATTCTACTTTTCCAAAGTGGCTTTAGCTATTCTGGTTTCTTTGCCCTCCCATATAAATTTTAGAATCAGCTGGTCTCTGCCAAAGTTTTCGTTGTAATCTTATACTCTTTTGAACAAAATAACAAGTAAGAAATGCAAGTACATAGCATTTTCCTGACTAATGAATACTTTCCATTTGCAAACATACATGGGTGTCTTCCGTGGTAGAAAATAACTCCCAAGCATTATAAAGATGAAAACAAAATTTTTTTTATATGTTGATGCTTTGTAACCTCAGGTAAAGATGGACAACACTGAGCACATATTGTAGCTGGACCACCAAACTTTTATTCACTTCCTTTCCTTGCTGTCTGTTCAATCAGTTCCCTGGGAATAAAAATCTTTTGTTCTTTCTGAACTGGCCCAAAACTAGGTCTCAGTGTGCATCAGTGAGCTTCTTCAGTAGAGCCTTGGTGCTGGTCCTCAAGTGCCACTCCATTTGCCAAGGTGAAGAGCATCCCTAGAGGTGTGCAGGGCAGACAGGCAGGTGGCATAGACGCCTTCCACCTTCTAACAGAGGGTGACACTGAGGATGACAGCAGCAAGCAGGAATGAGTGAGGCCTGTTCTGGAGCTTTAGGAAGAAATTAATTATGACTGGACAGATCTTTGATCATTTCACACATCCATTTTGGTTGTCCTTGTGAATAGATGTTCCCCAGTAGATTCAGGAGTTTTATTCAAGCTTGCAACTTGGCTGGACGAGGTGTCACTGTGGGCACATCCAAGGGTCCAGCCCCAAGGTGAAACTGGGGATGGATCTGAATTCCAGCCTAAGGTGTGTAGAGTGCTTGATCTCTGCCAGGGCTTCCTAGAGTGTGCTTGCTTGTGGTGCTGGTGGTGGTATTTCTCTCTGTGTTGACCTGTGAAAGGGGACCACTTCTTCTGCCATTATGGAACTTCCCCTGGATCTATAAGCTTCAATAAATCCCTTCCTCCCATAAACTGTGTCTGATTTGGAAGTTCATCCTAGCAATGTGAAGCTGACCATGACAGTCCTCAAAGGAATGATGGGAACAAAATGGGAAATGAGAGAAGCATGAAGCCCAGAGGAGAATGAGCCATGTGAGAGTGTGCACCTTTCAGGAAGAGCAGGTTGTCTCCTACAGCAAGGGCTACACAAGGGAGGATGAGCAGAGGGCTGACAAAGCAGGGAAGGAGTGCTGGGGTCAAATTTGGGGGTCTGCAGCAGGGAGTGTGACTTTACGAGCATGCGTGCCAAAGCCTGTTCTAAATGATTTAGAAGGGCTAGAGGCTAGTTCAGCTGGTAAAATGTTTGCCTTGCAAGCATGAGGACCTGAGTTTAATCCCCAGAATGCAGGGTTCGGGGAGGAAATGGGCATGGTGGTGTGTGTCTGTAATCCCAGTGCTAGAGAAGTGGAGACAGGCGGATCCTGAGACTCAATGGTCAGCCATACTAGCCTACTTTGGTGAGTTGCAGGCAGTGAGAGACCCTGTTTCAGCACCAGAGAAATGACAGCCAAGGTTGTCCTCTGGCCTAAACACACATACACGCGCACACACACACACACACACACACACACACACACACACACGAAGATACAGAAGTAGGCCTGTCCCATGTTTGCTTTGCATCTGTGACTAGCACTGCACATGGTTACAAGATGGCGGCAGGTTCTGCAGGTGTCATGTGGTGGCCTCCAGAGGCAAAGGAGAGAGTGTGTCCTTTACCCCCTCCCTTTAGTCTCTCTCAGTCTGTCTTCTATACTTTATCTCTCCATCCCTTTTCCTGGAAAAGCACTTTGGTTTTGTAACAGCTTTATTATTGAAATTCTATGCAATTTTTCTATTGAAAATGTTCAATTCAATGGTTTTTAATATATATATTTAGTGTTGTACAACCATCACCATAAGCAATTCCAGGAGATAGTAATTGCGTCCCAATTCCTTTTTCCTTGCAACTGTATGACCTACTTCATGTGTCCATCTGTTTGCTTCCTTAGGATATTTGCTGTCAGTGGAACCACACAAAACTGTTGTGCCTGGGATGATGGGTGACTTTTGTTTTCAAGGGTCATCCATGATGTGGCACAAGACAGCACTTTGTTCCTTTTTGTGGCCTGACAGTATTCTGGTGTTGGGATTTGCCACATTCACCTGTTGGTGGACAATGGGTGGTTCACTTTGCATCTTTTTTGTTTGTTTGTTTGTTTGTTTGTTTGTTTGTTTTTTCAAGGTAGGGTCTCACTGTGGCCCAGGCTGACCTGGAATTCACTATGTATTCTCAGGGTAGCCTTGAACTCACAGCGATCCTCCTTCCTCTGCCTCCCAAGTGCTGGGATTAAAGGTGTGCACCACCATGCCTGGCTTTTGCATCTTTTTAAAAAAATTATTTTTTTTTATTTGCAAGCAGAGGCAGATAGACAAAGAGAGAATGGGTATGCCAAGGCCTCTAGCCATTGCAAACAAACCCCAGATCAGAGTGCCACTTTGTGCATCTGGCTTTACGTGGGTACTAGGGAATCTAAACTAGGCCATCAGTCATTTTATTTTCAAGACAGGGACTCATTGTAGCCCAGGCTGACCTAGAACTCACTCTGTAGTCCCAGGCTGGCCTCGATCACTCATAGTGATCCTACCTCTGCCTTCCAAGTGCTGGGATTAAAGGCGCCTGGCCACTTTGTATATTTTATGAATGATACTTTGTGAATACTTGTGTTTGTATAGATTTTAAATTCTCCTGAGTATATATTTAGCTATAGAATTATGGGACAAAGGGTTACTCAACATTTAATGTTTAAAAAAAATCTTTGCAGGCAGAGAAAGAGTAACAGCGGGCATGCCAGGGCCTTTGCCACTGCAAATACTCAGACTGATGGTCCACTTTGTTCATCTGGCCTTATATGTGTACAAGGGAATCAAACCTGGGCCAGCAGGCTTTACAAACAAGTGCCTTTAACCACTGAACCATCTCTCCAGCCCTCAACATTTACCTTTTTGAAAAACTGCTAGGTTGTTTTCTAAAATAGCCACATCATTTTACATTCTCACCAATTGAAGAATTCCAATTTTTCCACATCCATATCAGCTTTTCTAATTAGCTGGACTTTTATTTTACCCATCATAATGGCTGTGAAGTACTGTTTCATGGTGATTTAATATCCATTTTTCATTACTGATAATATTGCACATCTTTTCCTGTGCTTCTTGGTCATTTGCATGGCTTCTTTGGAGAACTGCTATTTTCAATTTTTGCCTTTTAAATTTTTTTTGGAATTTTATCAATGAGTTTTAGTGTTGCGTGTGTTCTAGTTACAAGTCCTTTTTTTATGTATGTATGTAGTTTTCAGATATCTTCTCCCATTCCCTGTGTAGTCTTTTCACTTTTATGGTGTTCTTTTTTTCTTTTCTTTTCTTTCTTTTTTTTTTTTTTGTTGTTGTTGTTTTTTGAGGTAGGGTTTCACTCTAGTCCAGGCTGACCTGGAATTCACTCTGTAGTCTCAGTGTGGCCTCAAACTCACGATGATCCTCCTACCTCTACTTCCCAAGTGCTGGGATTAAAGGTGTGCACCACCACACCTGACTCCTTTTTTTCCTTTTTTAAGATTTTTTATTTATTGGCAAGAAAGAAAGAGGGAGAGAGAGAAAGAGAGAAAATGGGCATGCCAGAGCCTCTAGCTACTATGAACAATCTCCAGATGCATGCACCACCTTGTGCATCTGACTTATGTGGGTCCTGGGGAATCGAACCTGGGTCCTTTGGCTTTGCAGGCAAATGCCTTAATTGCTAAGCCATCTCTCCAGCCCATTTTTATGGTCTTCTTTGAAACACAAATGATTTTAATTTTAATGAAGTCTATTTTACTGTTTGCTCTGTATGTAAGAAGATAATGCCTAATCCAAAGTGACAAAGATCTACCTCTGTTTTCTTCTAGAATTTTCATGATTTGGTCTCCCATTTCTAAGCCTTTGATCTATCTTTTCATCATTTGAGTTAATTTGAAGTTATTTCTGTGTTTAAAACAAGGTCTCATAATATAGCTCCTGCTGGCCTTGAAGTCAAACGGATCCTCCTGCAGGCACATGTCATCACACCAGGCTTAAGTTAATTTCTGTACATAGATAGTTTGAGGTAGAAGTCTAGTTTCATTCTTTTGCATGTAATTACTGAGCTGACCTAGAACTAATTGTTATAAGACTCCTCTTGACACTGGGACATAGCTCACTTGGTGAAGTGTTTGCCTAGCATGTAGGAAGCTGGGTTCGAGACCTCAGTGACATGGTAGCTCACTCCTGCAATCCCAACACTTAATAGGTTGAAGCAGGGGGATCAGAAGTTTAAGAATAAACTTGAAACCAGCCTAGGCTACATGAAACCCTGTCTGAAAAGAGCAACCACCAACTATTATTCTTTCCCTAATGTCATTGATGCCAAAATCCTTCTTGAAAGCTGATTTTTTTTTTCTACTTGGGCTTATTCCTGGTCTTGTTCTACCCCACCAAGTACCTGGCCCTGGCTGTCTATCCTTCTCCTCTTGGCACATTATCTTAATTAGATTTATTTTGTAATAAGTCTTGAACCAGTACATCTGACTTCTCCAAACTTATTCTTCAATATTGCTGAGGGTATTCTGAATTCCTTGAGTTTCCATAGAACCAGCTTGTTAATTTCCACAATTGCCATGATAAAAGTACTGTCTTCTAGGCGAGTGTGGTGGTGCACACCTTTAATCCCAGCACCTGGGAGGCTGAGGGAGGAGGATCGCCATGAGTTCAAGGCCACTCTGAGACTACAGAGTGAGTTCTATGTCAGCCTGGGCTAGAATGAGACACTACCTTGAAGAACCAAAAAAAAAAAAAAATCAATAAACAAATAAAAAAAAGAAAAAAAATACTGTGTTCTAGTCCATGGACAAAGAGTGTGTTTCCATGTATTTAGATATTTAAAAATTTCTTTGAAGATGTCATGGTTCTCAAAAGATGTTATGTACTTCTTTTTTTTTTTTTTTTTTTCCAAGGTAGGGTCTCACTTTAGGCGAGGCTAAATGGAATTCACTCCACAGTTCCAGGCTGGCCTTGAACTCATAGCAATCCTCCTACCTCTGCCTCCAGAATGCTGGGATTAAAGGTGTGCATGACTATACCCAGCCATTATATATTTCTTTTTTTACTATTGTAACTAAAATAGTTGTTCTTAATTTCATTTTGATTGTTTGTCATTAGTCTATAAAAGTAAAGTGATTGGGTGTCTCTATTGAATACTGCAACCTTATAGGACTTTTGTATCTATTATACTACATAATTATTTTTAGATG
Organism: Orientallactaga bullata; assembly: GCA_004027895.1. Classification (NCBI taxonomy): domain Eukaryota; kingdom Metazoa; phylum Chordata; class Mammalia; order Rodentia; family Dipodidae; genus Orientallactaga; species Orientallactaga bullata. The sequence continues at coordinate 45,408 of PVKW010009290.1, read as the reverse complement.
ACTTTTCATCACAGTCTCAAAAGATAATGTAATTACTGTAGGAAAAAATAGCATGAATAAATAGTATGTGATACTCATTGCACCTTCATGAGTGACAGTGTGATTTTTTTTTTTTTTTAGTTTGGTTTTTCAAGGTAGGGTCTCACTGTAGCCCAGGCTAACCTGGAATTCACTATGTAGTCTCAGGCTGGCATCAAATTCATAGTTGTCCTCCTACCTCTGCCTCCAGAGTGCTGAGATTAAAGGCATGTACCACCACACCCAGCACTATTATTTTTTTTTTGATATTTCTTTTTTTCATATATTTACTTATTTGCAAGCAGAGAGAAAGAGAGGATGGGCACACTAGGGTTTCCAGCCACTGCAAATGAGCTCCAGGTGCACGCCCCACTTTGTACATCTGGCTTTATGTGGGCACTGGGAAATCAAACCCAGGCCATTAGGCTTTGCAAGCAAGTGCCTTAACTACTGAGCCATCTCTTTAGCCCTGATATCATATTCCTTTTTATTTATATATTTGAGAGAGAGAGAAAGAGGCAAATAGAAAGAGAGCATGGGTGCACCAGTGCCTCTAGCCATTGCAAATGAACTTCAAATGCATGTGCCACCTTGTATATTTGGCTTTACATGGGTACTAAGGAATTAAACCTGGGTCCTTAGGCTTTACAGGCAAGTACCTTAACCACTAAGCCATGTCTCCAGGCCCTTTTGTTTTGTTTTGTTTTGTTTTGTGGTAGGTTCTAGCTCTAGCACAGGCTGACCTACAATTCACTATTTAGTCTCAGGCTGACCTTGAACTCACAGCAAGCCTCCTATATCTGCCTCCCAAGTGCTGGGATTAAAGGTGTGCACTACCACGCCTGTTGGTATTTCTTAAGACTCAAAATCTTTCCTGGAAATTAGTATCTGGAAAATCGACTGCCTCAGATATAGAAAGCAGCATCATAAAATGTGCATTGACTTGTTTCACTTCTATCATAATTTCATTACTCTAGGGTAAGGTTTATTAAAATGTTTTCTTTTTATGTGCAGTGTGTAAGTGGCATGAGTCGTGGTTGAGAAATATAAATTATCAAAAGTGCAGTGCTTGGGGTTATAGCTGAATGATAGAGTATTTGCCTGCAGGCACAACACCTTAGGCTCAGTCCGTAATACCGAGGGGGTTGGGGATGCAGTGGTCCTGTAAGTACTGTTTAGGACAACTCACAGTCCAGGGAAAACGAGCCATAATTATACCATTGCCTTCAGGGAGTATATTACTAATGGGCCCATTCTTGGTTGCCAAGAATTTGTGGTAGGCCCTTTTCTAGGGCCATGACTGCATTAAACCTTTAATTATTACGTGGAGGTTTTTCTTAGTCATCATCCTCATAACCAATTCTAACAGTGGCAGGCTGGCCAACCTCCTCCCCCCACCCCGTGTGTGTGTGTGTGTGTGTGTGTGTGTGTGTGTGTGTAAAGACAGGGTCGCACTCTAGAGCCCAGGCTGACTTTGAATTCATGGCAAGTCTCCTGTGCTTGATTAAAGGAATTAGCCACCACTCTCTATTTTCAATTTTATTTATGTATTTTTATTTATTTATTTATTTGAGAGAGAGAGAGGCAGATAGAATAGGCACTCCAGGGCCTCCAGCCACTGCAAATGAACTCCAGATGCATTCACCACAATGTACATCTGGTTTACGTGGGTACTAGGGAATCAAACCTGGGTCCTTAGGCTTTACAGACAAGCACCTTAACCACTAAACCATCTCTCCAGCCCCACTCTCTATTCATTTGTTTTTTTTTTTTTTTTTTTTTTTTTTTTTTGGTTTTTCAAGGTAGGGTCTCACTCCAGCTCAGGCTGACCTGGAATTCACTCTGTAGTCTCAGGGTGGCCTTGAACTCATGGCGATCCTCCTACCTCTGCCTCCCGAGTGCTGGGATTAAAGGCGTGTGCCACCATGCCTGGCCCTACTCTCTTTTTTAGTGTGTGTGTGTTGCAGATTGAACTAAGGGTGGTGTGTGTGCATGCTACATAAACATTCAACCACTCAGCTACACCCCAGTCCACTAATGATAAGTGGCAGGTTACTACCATAGCAATCTACTCTTTTGTTTGTTTGTTTGTTTGCTTGTTTTTCCTTTTAACTACAACATAGGGGGAATACTAGACCACTGAAAGTCTAGGAGTTCCCTAGAGAATGAATATAAAATTTTCTGAATGCAAACATGTTTTGATCCAAAGGTAAAGGTTAAAGACTAGCCTAGAGGATGGAAATTATCTTTTAAAATGTCTCCAAGTAAAATGATTGCTGAGGGACTGGGAGTGTAGCTCAGTAGTACAATGCTCACTTATCTTGTGTGAGGCCCAGGGAGCCATCTTCAGATCACACTGCTCTTCCTTTCTGCTCTTCCGCTGGCATAGCACCCCGTTCCATTGCTCTCAGGATATGGAGGATCGCCTTTGACATTTAGCCTCATAATTTATGAAAAGATACAGAATGTTTTCCACTAGGAGTGCCTGTAAAGATAAGGTGATGATGCCTACAATCCCAGCACTCAGGAGGCTGAGGTTGGGGGAATCATGATGAGTTCGAAGCTGGCCTGAGGTATAGAATGAGTTCCAAATCTGCTTGGACTAGAGTGAGATCCTACTTGAAAAAATAAAATAGGGGGCTGCAGATATGGCTTAGTGGTTAAGGCATTTGCCTGCAAAGCCAAAGGATCCCGGTTCGATTCTCTAGGACCCACATAAGCCAGATGCACAAGGGGCACATGCATCTGGAATTCGTTTGCAGTGGCTGGAGGCATGGCATACCCATTCTCTCTCTCTCCCCTCCCCTCTCAAATAAAAATACATGAAATCTATTAATAAAATAAAATAAATGCAATTAAGAAAAAAAAAGATGAAGAGAATGTATTTTCCAAGAAGGGGTTTTCTTCTTTATTCCTTTCTTAAAACATTTGTGGGCTGGGGAGATGGCTCAGCAGGTAAGAGTGCTTCCCGTGTAAGCATGAAGGCCTTGAGGGGACTTGACACATCCTAGGTTTGAATCTCCAGGGCCCATATAAACAGATGGGCAGAGTTGGGTACATTTGTAACCCCAGTCCTGTGGGAAGCAGAGAGGAGAATCACTGGGGCTTATGAAAATGGCAAGCCCCAGAATCAGTGAGCAACTCCATCTCAGTGAAATACACGGATGAGCAGTAAAGGGGGACATCCACTGTTCGCCTCTGGCCTCTACACACACCCCCTTGGGACACCCGCATCTATCTCCTATACTCATGTGCATACACCAGATGCACACTGTACCTCACAAACTACAGACACACACAGGTTTTGTTTTGTTTTTTTTGTTCTGGGTTTTTTTTAATACAACATTTTATTTAGATTTTACAAAGGAGTGCAGAAAGGGGAAGGCTAAGGGGAAACAAAGTGGGTAGAAGAGAAGTACACCACGTGGAGCCCAAAAGCCCATGTAGGCCACTTGTAGCTCAGGAGTCTATGTGACTAGATATGGATCTGGGGGGGAAAGTGTGAAAACAAAAGAGAAAAGAAAGTTTAAGGAGCTCCTGCCATGTGGGGAACTGGAGGAAATAAAGAGCCCATGCTGAGAGTAAGGGCTGGGGTTCCCTCCCAGCTGGGCCTAGGAGAGGGAAAAACTCAACCACAGCTGGAAGTTCCAGCAAGAGAACATACAAAGGTTTTAAAAAAATAATAGTTTATGAGCAGGTGTGGTGGCACATGCCTGTAATCCCGGCACTGGGAAAGCTGCAACAGGAGAGTCTTGAGTTACAGTCCAAACAGGGATATATGCTGAGACTGTCTCAAAACAAAATACAAAACAAATCAACAAAAGCACGAAAGGTTTCTTTCCTTGTTTCACAGCCACAACTTAACAAATAATAGTACTTCCCCACTAAGGTGGAAATAACTTGTCAAAGTTTCCTTCTAAAAGACAGTCTTTCTTCTTCTCTCCTCCATCCCTAGCATATTCCTCTTCAGACACTGCTGAAGTTCATGGTGGACATTGCCTTGGGAATGGAGTATCTAAGCAACAGGAATTTTCTCCACCGAGATTTAGCTGCTCGAAACTGCATGTAAGATCCTGGAGAATGTTAGACATCATGGCCTCGATCTTCATAGGTTGGGCTGGGGGTGGGGAAATGGCCTACTGCTGTTAGATTCTGAAGGGTAGATAGTTTTGAGGGGATAGTGTGGCTTACTGTGGATGGGATTCCCATGGGGATTTTTTTTTTTTTTTTTGAAGAGGTGTTCACTGTGTCTGCTTCCAAGTGTCTGCAGCTAGCTTCCAAAGCTGACCCCAAAGCAACCCCTACCCTAGGCTCATAGGCTCTGTGGCTTTCTTGGTCACGTGCTGTGAATGTTTTAGCTGCATATGATTTAGAGCTGGGATTAAATTCTCTGCTTCCAAGGTTGGTGAGTACAGAAACTGACTTTTTGCAGGCTGCGAGATGACATGACTGTCTGTGTGGCTGACTTTGGCCTCTCCAAGAAGATCTACAGTGGCGATTACTACCGCCAAGGCCGCATCGCCAAGATGCCTGTGAAGTGGATTGCCATAGAGAGCCTGGCAGACCGAGTCTACACAAGTAAAAGTGATGTGGTGGGTGCACAGCTTTGATTCAACAAAGATGAGGGCACATTGAAAGAGGTGACTGAAGCTGGTATAGCAGAACATTCTACTCTTGCATAAACAGGGGATTGGGAGCATGCTTGGATCTTTTCTTTCTCTTTGTTTTTTTCCTTTCTTCTCCCCTTCTTTGCTTCCTCCCTCCCTCCCTCTTTCTCTCTTTCTTTCTCCCTTCCTTCCTTCCTTCCTTCCTTCCTTCCTTCCTTCCTTCCTTCCTTCCTTCCTTCTACTGGAAATTGAACCCAAGGCCTCACACACTCTACCCAGAAGTTTTTTGAGGCAGGGTCTCTATGTTGCTGAGACAGGCCTCCTTGAACTTGCAATCCTCCTGCCTCAGCTTCCTTAGGAGCTTAAGTTACAAGTGTGCACCACCATGCCTGGCTTTTATTTCTTGCTAGTTACCTTCATTTAGGCAGAACAGCAGTTGTGGTACGGTAACTTAACATTCAGAAGAGCTATGCTTTGCATAGGACATTTCCATGATTCCTTTGTTTCTTTGCTACCAATGAGTGACTTACCACCCACACCTAAGATATTTCTCATTCACATTGAATTGAATGAGTTCATCTTGTGGCTCTTTGGAAACCAGCACTGTATATAAGGCTCTGTGTCATTATACCCTTGACACAATAGTGGACCAGAGTCTTAAACAGTGTGGATGTCGGATGAGGCTTTATCTGCCTTTGACAAATGTCCCAGAACAGCTTTCGTAAAAAATGGAGAACTGTGACACTCCTACCCCACGTTGTTGCCACGTTGGCAGAGCAGTGGGCCTTCGATATAATTACCAGCTTTGTGCATGATCATCAGGGCTTTAAGGAAATGACCTTTCCCAATGAAAAAGTCCATTCAGCCCTTTGTGGCAAGATTTGCATCCTAACTTGTTCTTGCTTTGTTTTCAGTGGGCTTTTGGCGTGACCATGTGGGAAATAGCAACGCGGGGAATGACTCCATATCCCGGAGTCCAGAACCATGAGATGTATGACTATCTTCTCCATGGCCACAGGCTGAAGCAGCCCGAGGACTGCCTAGATGAACTGTGAGTGAGCATCCTCATGTCACTGGGCTTTCCACATGGGGCAACCCACTTCACACTGCAAAAACCTAGGAAATGCAGTCATGGTGGGATAGGAAAGGGGGTCTTCTGTTAGGCAGGAGAGCATTACAGAAGGTGGCACCTACAAGTGTGTCAGGCTAGCAGCCATTCCTGATACAGGAGGTGGTGGTGTAAGTACAGTTCTGGTGAGCTGATTGTGTCTCTCCCAAAAGATCTGTCTCCATCAATGGGCATAATCAATACAACATGACTGTTTATCCCCAAACTCCATGAACACCACTGGGAAATACATCCTACCAATAAATGGGTTTACATTATAGTATATGAAGTCCTTGAGTCATTCCCTACTCTTTATTCTTCTTTCTCTATATAGCATTTTAAACATATAGTCCACATTCATCAGTAAACTTCAAAACTCAGCCAGTCCTTTTGAAAACAGGCTGTTCATCAGCATTGCTTAGGGATATTCTGACAACACAGATCTTTAGCCCTGTGCCTGTAGATTGTGGTGCTCTTGGAACAAAGTGGGCTTAGAGATTATGTGGTTTTGTTTTTTCAAGGTAGAGTTGTACTCTAGTCCAGGCTGTTTTGGAACTCACTCTGTAGTTCCAGGATAGTCATGTTTTAAAAATGTTTTCTGGGGCTGAAGAGATAGCTTAGCAGTTAAGGCACTTGCCTACAAAGCCAAAGGACCCAAGTTCAGTTCCCCAGGACTCAATGTAAACCAGATGCACAAGGTGGTGCATGCATCTGGAGTTCGTTTGCAGTGGCTGAAGGGCCTGGCACGCCCATTCTCTCTGTTTCTATCTCTCTCAGATAAATACATTTTTAAAAAAACTAAAAATGTTTTCTGGGACTAGTGCTCAGTCAGGTATAAGGCATGGTGATGCACACCTTTAATCCCATTATTTGGGAGACAGAGATAGGAAGATCACTGAGTTCGAGGCCAGCCTGGGAGTACATGAGTTCCAATTCAGCCAGGGCTACAGTAAGGTCCTTCTCCCAAAAATAAAAAATGTAGCTCTGTGTTCTTCAGAAATCTCTGGTAACAGTTAAATTAGAAACTGTCCAGTATATTTAGCCTGTAGGCACATAAAGGAAGTGCTCACAGAATAATGCCAGTTTTTAAAAATATATTATATTGATTTATTTATTTGACAGAGAAAGAAAGAGGGAAAGAGAGAATTGGTGTGCCAGAGCCTCCAGCCACTGCAAACAAACTCCAGACATGTGTGCCCCCTTGTGCATCTGGCTAACGTGGGTCCTGGGGAATCAAACCTGGGTCCTTTAGCTTTGCAGGCAAAGACCTTAAACACCAAGCTTCCAGCCATCCTTCCAGCCCAATGCCAGTTTTAATATCATTGTCACCTTACAGGTTGACCTGCCACAAGCACCTAATAATGTTTTTGATAGGTGGTAATTTGCACCTTTATTTTGTGTGTGTGTTTACACATATGTATGTGTATGTGTGGAGGCCAGAAGTCAGCATTGGGTATCTCTCCTTTATCATTCTCTGTGTTTCTTTCTGAGGTAGGTCTCACTGAACCTGGAGCTCACCAATTCAGGTAGACTATCTGGCCATCAAATCCAGAAATTCGTTTCTACCTCTCCAGCTCTAAGATTATAAGTATTTTTACATGGGTGCTGGGGATCTGAAATCACCTCCCCAGCCCCAACTTGTACCCTCTTTAAAAAAAAAATATTTATTTGCATGCAGAGAAAGACAGAGAGAAGGGGGGTGGGCATACCAGGGCCTCTAGCCTCTGCAAACAAACTCCAGATGCATGCAGCACTTTGTGCATCTGGCTTTACATGGATACTGGAGAATCGAACCCAGGTCATTATGCTTTGCAGGCAGGTGCCGTAACCACTGAGCCATCTCTCCAGCCTACTTCCACCCTCTTGATGGTGCTTCTCCTATGTAAAACAAGGGCCAATGTCTTGTGGAGAAGCATTCTCTTACTGCCATTAGTAAGAAATTGCAGAGCTAGAGACCTATTCTGGCTCTGTCATAGAATAGCATGTGGGGCACAGGTGCCAATGAACATGTGTAGGACGCCAGGCCCATGCCAAGCTCTGTTCATGTTGCATCACCTGGCACAGAAGGCCCAGGTCAGTGTGTGAACAGCCTCCCACATCCATCTAAGCCAAGTACAAGAAGACTATTTTAATCCTAACTATGATCTGCTTGGTTGTGGTGGTAGTGGTGACTGTGGCTGAAAATGTCTAATGTTAACCAGAAATAAACAGTGTAAATCTATTTTAAAAATCTTGAACTAACTCTTGATTAAATTATTTCTAGGGTTTCATGGCAGATTTTAGAAAGGCCATGTTAATGAAATGATGTCTTTTGCAAAGAGGAAGTCTTTCAGTCTAACCATACTGACTGAAATGAGTATTTTTGTGGTTTCTTTCTTAGCTTTCCCCCTGTGTTAGCAGAAGTTGACATTTTTAGTGATGAGTTTGGGTCTCAGCAGGGTCTGAGCTGTGTCACATTGTGGTTTTCTGATGTTTCTCATAGAACTAAAACAAGGGACTGCTGAGTTGTTGTTTTCTGAGGCTTTTAGGTAGCAGAGTGGCAGAGTCAGCCAGGGGCCTACATGCAGGTGGCAGTCACCATACTCCTGCTGGCTCCATGCCCTGGGTTTGCAGATGTGGCCATGGCTAGCAGGCTGGTAAAGCAGGCCATCTTCTTGGGGTTTTTTCTCACATCTGGATACTGGCAAGCAGTAGCATCCTCCAAAGAGGTCTCTGTGCTTCCATTTCTGAGGTGTTAGTATGTAAAAACAAAGTGAGTTTCTCATCTCAGATCACCATCTAAATATGGCTAAGATGAATGCACTCCTGGATCCAGTTACCCTTTAGGTGTTTCTGTTTCTTTATTTATTTGCCTTGTCTTGTTTTTTTTTTTTTGTCTTGTTTTGTTTTTCAGGGTAGGGACTTGCTCTAGCCCAGACTAACCTGGAATTTGTCTCAGGCTGGCCTTGAACTCACAGCAATCGTCCTACTTCAGCCTCCCAAGTGCTGGGCTTAGAGGCATGTGCCACCACGCCCAGCAGCCTTTAGTTTTTCTTAAGTCAACTCTATGAACTATAGCAATGTTTGCTGGTGCTATAACTCAGTGGTGGAGTGCTTTCCTAGCATGCACAAGGCCCTGGTTCCATTGCCAGCATCACAAGTAGACGAATACAATTACAGTCTGCTTATGGATTGCTTCTGGACATACACCTCTCGTGGTTAACTTGCCACTCACTCATCATGTCTTTAGGTATGGCAGCATGTGTCTGCCATTCCAACACTCAGCAGACTGGGGTAGCAAGATACATTATGAAAAATCATGTCAAAAAAGTCACATTTTCATATATTTCAGAAACTAAAATAAGAAGATAAAGCAATACTGATATATGATTAAAAATATTACTTGCACATGCATCTGGAGATCTTTTGCAGTGGCTAGATGGCTTGGCTTGCCCATTCTATCTCTCTTTCTGCATCTCTCTCTCAAATAAATAAATAAATTCTAAAAATACCTAAAAAAAGATTACTTAAAGGTTTTCTTCTAAGACTTGAAATAAATGAAAGTGAATTAAATACATAGCCTTTTGATAGTGATGAAAAGGACTTTATGTCCCTAAGGTCTGAATTTCTCAAACCTTATCTTGGACTTCAAACAATCAAGGCTCTGTGGAAAATGAGGGAGTCATGCAAAGTGACTATTACATGAAAACCCCAAAACCAGAAACAAAAATTGTTTGCCAAGTCTGAGTGACTATCTATTGAGAGTAAGTCAGAAAAACTACAAAGAACTCTCACACTGTGAGACAGTTGGAGGAGAGTTAGGGCTGTTATTTTCTGAGTCTGTTCAGGTGCAGCCCTCTATATACATGGTGCTTTGTAAGTTTGTACCTTCCAGAAAGAAATACAGGCATTGGTAAAGACTGGAGAGGTAGACAAATGAGTGAGATCTGTGTGTTGTGTGTAAAGCACCACATATTAGTAGAAGTAGCCTGAGGATCTTTAGGTAGTAATTAAATGCAAGGACAGGAATCGCATATGATTTTTCCTAAAATCCTGGTAATCAGCATGCACCAGATAATTTAATCTCAGCTCATTTCTTCTCCAGTGAGTGTAATATCAATTTCTCAGGCTCGGCAGTTAAGGCACTTACCTGTAAAGCCTAACAACCTAGGTTTGATTCCCTAGTATCCACGGAAAGCCAGATGCACAGAGTGGTGCATGCATCTGGAGTTTGTTTGCAAAGGCTAGAGGCCCTGGCATGCCCGTACTCACTCTCACACTCTCTTTCTCTGGTTGCAAATAAATAAAATATATTTTTTTAAAATCAGCCTCTCACAACAGGAAAGGATCACAATGAAATGATGGTATAACTCTTTTCTCAGCTTGATGATTTCCAATTGTTATTTTCCCATTGTGCTCCTTTAAAGGTCCCTGCACTGGAATTCTTTAAAAAAAAAAAAAATTTATTTGCAAGCAAAGAGATGTTGAAAGAAGACAGACAGACAGAATGGGCACACTAGGGCCTCCAGCCACTGCAAACAAACTCCAGATGCATGCATCACTCTGTGCATCTGGCTTTACGTGGATACTGGGGAATCAAACCTGGGTTCTTAGGTTTTGCAGGCAAGTGCCTTAACTGCTGAGCCTGAGAAATTGATATTACACTCACTGGAGAAGAAAAATAAGCTGAAATTAAATCATCTGGTGCATGCTGATTACAGGATCTTAGGAACAATCATATGCGATTCCTGTGTTTGCATAACTGCCGAGCAACTGCTGAGCAATCTTTCCAGCCCATCCACTGGGATTCTGTTTTTTTTTTTTCTCACTAGTTATTAACTATTTTTTTTGCATTTTATATTCTTTTCAGATTCTTTTTTTTTTATTGACAACTTCCTTAATTGTAGACAATATCCCATGGTAGTTCCCTCCCTTCCCCCACTTTCCCCTTTGAAACTCCACTCTCCATCATATCCGCTCCCTCTCTCAATCAGTCTCTCTTTTATTTTGATGTCATGATCTTTTCCTCCTAGTATGAGGGTCTTATGTACATAGTGTCAGGCACTGTGAGGTCATGGATATCCAGGCCATTTTGTGTCTGGAGGAGCACGTTGTAAGGAGTCCTGCTCTTCCTTTGGCTCTTACATTCTTTCCGCCCCCTCTTCTGCAATGGACCCTGAGCCTTGGACGGTGAGTTTGAGATGTTTCAGTGCTGAGCACTCCTCTGTCCCTTCTTCTCAGCACCATGGTTCCTTCTGAGTCATCCCAAGGTTGCCACCATCTGAAAAGAGAAGCTTCTCTAAACAAAAGTTAGAGTAGCATTAATATATGGGTAGGAATATTAAGAGAAACGCTTACTGGGCAGTTTGGTGAGCATAGTATACACATTTAGCCAAACACTAGCAGACGTTACACCCCTACGGCTCATGACTATCCCTGTTGTAAGTTTTCAGTATTAAGGATGTATTCCCTCCCATAGAGTGGGCCTGTAGTCCAATTAGAGGGCGGTTGGTTTCCCCCACAACAGGCATGCCACTATTGCACCCGTTGGCTCATTTGGCCTGGCTGGCCAAATTTAAAGCTTGCAGTGTTCACTGTTGAGTACCTTCACTGGTGTTTTCTCTCTCTCCCATTGAACTGCATATAGCGTAGCTTTTTCCAGCTTTCTGTCAGCTAGTCCACATGAAGGAGGCTTTCAGCTCAGCTCCAGCATTCTTTCTCAGTGACCTTGCAGCCCAAGTATGTGGAGTCTTCAGCAATAGGTTCTTACCATCTATCCCTGGTGAGAAACCAAGGGCCTCAGCAATGGCCTATAATGTTTTTGGGGTATCTGTGACCTTCCTGGCCAACAATTCACTGGAAGGTATCCCATCCCTGGCACTGAAAATTTTCTAGTAACAATCTATTGCTTCTGAGTATTCCATTGTCCAGAAAAGTAGGTTCCCATATGACTTATTTATATCCTCTTAGATTTTGATTAGCCTTTCCTTCACCTTTTCTTTACTCAATCTCTTCCCGACCCCACTTAGGCCTTTCCACCCCCATTAATCTGTTCTTCTACTTACATATATACAATATCATCCTATTAAGTACCCTCTACCTCCCTTTCTATTCCCTTTATATCCCCTTTCTAGCTTACTGGCTTCTGGGATTCTTACTGAAACTGTACATTGGGAATGAAGAACTTACCCAGAAGGGAGGCTCATCCCTTATGGAATTTTGTGAAAAGATTCATGAGGAGCCCTTGGATGAGGGTATTGTCCAGTATGAATCTGATTATCCTGCTTCCCCCTACTACCCATGTGGCCAGGGTACACTCTATACTCTAAAAGTGACAACAACAGAGCTATTGGGAAGACTAGATGGAATGGTACACACAGTTACCCCTTGTGTGCCTAGCTCTGAGCCCTCATAGCCCTAGCCATCTTTAGGTCTCATCTAATTCTGCTGTCTTGGTAACAACTCAGTTTGGGGTACAGAACAGAGGTCAGCAAACTTGTACAGTGCCAAATACTAGATAGTTTAGGTTTTGAAGGCCTTTGGCGCACCTACTCAATGCTATAATTTAGCAAATGCAGTGTCAGACACCCATGAGCAAATAGGCATAGCTATATTCCAGAACAACTTTATTTACAAAGCATGTGGTGAGCCAGGTGTGGTGGCACACACCTTTAATCCTAGTACTTGAGAAGCACAGGTAGAAGGATTGCCATGAGTTGGATGTCAGTCTGAGACTACAGAGTGAGTTCCAGGTTAGCCTGGGCTAGAGTGAGCTCCCACCTTGAAAAAACCAAGAAAAAAAGAAAGAAAAAGAAATACAAAGCAGATGGTTGGCTTGATTGTCAGGCATTCTATAAGAAGAGAATCTTAGGGCTGGAGTGATGGCTTAGCAGTTAAGGCACTTGCCTGCAAAGCCTAAGGACCCAGATTTGAGTCCCCAGTACCCACATAAGCCAGATACACAAGGTGGCACATATGTCTGGAGTTCGTTTGCAGTTACTGGAGGCCCTGGTATGTTCATTCTCTCTCTATCTGTCTCTATCTCTCTCTTTCTAATAAATAAAATACTTTTTAAAAAGAATCTTAGCTGGCCAGGTGTGGTGGCACATGCCTTTGCACTGCATTAATCCCAACACTTGGGAGTAGAGGTAGGAGGATCACTGTGAGTTCAAGGCCACCCTGAGATTACAGAGTGAATTCCAATTCCAGATCCACCTGAGCTAGAGTGAGACCCTACCTCGAAAAACCAAAAAAAAAAAAGCTTAAATATTCCTTATTTACAAAAGGTAGATTATTATTGCTAGATACATCTTCTATTCTTAGAAACAGAATCATATTCTTGTCAAATATCCACAAAACATTTACAAATCTAAATAAGTGTTAGACCACCCTTCAAAAAATAAAATATCACAGCCTGGAGAAGTGGCTCAGCAGTTAAGGCACTTGCTTGCACAACCTGACAGCCTGGGTTTGATTCTCCAGTACCCATGTAAAGCCAGGTGCACAAAGTGGCACATGAATTTGGAGTTCATTTGCACAGGCAAGAGGCCCTGGTGTGGCCATACTCACTCTCTTTCTCTCTTTTTTTCTCTCTTTCTCAAATAAATAAATAAAAATCTCACTATTTTCTAACATAAAGTAGAACAAATGCTAAATTAAGATGGGAAGAAATTAAGATTAGGTGAGGACAAAGGGTTGGGTTGCACTAAGGAGTTGGGGCTGTGGCGGGTGACGCTCACTTCTTTTTTACTGCTAGGTATGACATAATGTACTCTTGCTGGAGTGCTGACCCCTTGGACCGACCCACCTTTTCAGTGTTGAGGCTACAGTTGGAAAAGCTCTTGGAGAGCCTGCCTGATGTGGAGGACAAAGAAGCCATCATCTACATCAACACCCAGTTGCCAGAGAGCTGCGAGGGCCTGGTGGATGGGCTGGCACCTGCCCGGCTAGACATGAACATTGACCCCGATTCTATCATTGCTTCTTGCACTCCCTGCACGGCCATCAGCGTGGTCACAGCAGAAGTTCATGAGAACAATCCTCATGAGGAAAGGTACATCCTGAATGGGGGCAGTGAGGAATGGGAAGACCTGGCTTCCGCTCCCTCTGCTGTGGTTACTTTATCAGAGGACAAACTTGACAGGAACGGGGCCTCCTGGTCCCAGTGCAGCACGCTGCCCTTGAGGAACCCCTCGGCAGATGAACTTCTGTTTGCCGATGACGCCTCAGAAGACTCTGAAGTACTGATGTGAAGAGAGCTGAGTAGAGACGTGACAGAACCAAGCAGATTCCCTGATTTTAGGGGATCCAGTTCTGCCTGATGTTTTTGGTATTTGTTTTCCTTCCTAAGTAAACTCCATGGTCCCAGAGCACCAGATGAATGTTGTTGAGGGAATCATCACTAGAAATATATAACATGGCCAGGAACGTGGCTCAGTGGTAGAACATGTATTTAACATGTGACATGCCCTGGATTCCATCCCAAGTACCACAAAAAAATATACATAATATATATTTATTTAAAGAAAAAGTATATATGTATATGATGGAAAGAGATAAGGGTATATATTTTAGTAAAAGATGACATTTCACCTCTCTTACCTTACATTAAGAGATTAACATTTGTACAGGGTCAAGGTTGTTTTTTAAAGCTGTTTTATTTTTCACAACTATTAAACGTAAAAATATTGTAAAATGAAGTGCCAGATTTGACTTTGCTGTTGGTCTTCATGAGATATCTGATATACTTCCATGAATTGTGTGTTTTATAAGAATGAATGATTTAATGTTTAAGATTTTATAACTGATTGCCTGAACTCACTTCCTAATAATATATGAATGAGGAAGGATGTGTTCAACATACTTCACACTTGGAAAGACCAGGGTCCCTAGCAGGCTTGGTACCTTTACAAAGGAGTTCCCTCGATGGCTGGCCCTTATTGTCATTGCTGTGACTCTTCTTGACATTGCTTTTTAGAGACAGGAAAAACTATCTCAACTCCATAGATGAAGAATAAATACAATAAAAGATTGAAAAATTGACTCTGATTGGAAAGATTTAAAAAGAGAGCTTGATAGGTATAGCATGTTTCTATTTAAGAGGTGTCACTCAGGCTGTGGAGATGGCTCAGCAGTTAAAGAGGCCTCTTTGCGGGCTGCAGAGATGGCTTAGCAGTTAAAGCACCTGCCTGAGAAGCCTAAGAACACTTGTTCGAATCTCCAGGTCCCACGTATACCCAGACGCAAAAGTGACGCAAGCATACAATGTCACACATGCACAGAAGGGGGTGCACGCGTCTGGAGTTCGTTCACAGCGGCTGAAAAGAAAAGGCCCTGGCATGCCCATTCTCTCTCTGCTCCTTCCTCTTTCTGTCCCTTCCTCTCTCTGTCTTTCTCAAATAATAAAAAAAAAAAAAAAGGCCTCTTTGCAAAGCCTGCTAGCCCAGGTTCAACTCCCCAGCACCTATGTAAAGCCAGCTGCTGCAAAGTGTTGCATGTATGTATCTGTGATCCTAGCACACCTACATTGTACTCTGACCTCCACATGCACACCATGGCACATACATCCATGCACATAAATTTTTTTTTTTAATTTTAAAGGCATTATTCATGAAAGTAGGCATGGCCAGTGGCAGGACACAGGCTGTGGCACTCAGCCACCTGAGTTGTCATCCAGGCTCAGCCAATATTTGTTGAGCACTTGCCTCATTTCCAGCACTGTTCTACTTAATCTGTGTGTTGTTATACCAAATGTACCAGTGCCATCATCATACATAAAGCATAAAACAAAGGCTTGGAAAGACCAAGTGAACTAGTTATGGCCAATATTTAGAGAGTGGTAGAGCCCAGAATTTAGAACGCTTGAGTGAACATATGATTTAGGGGTTGTACTAGTCAGCTTCATGTTTGACCACAAAGTACCAGAGGCAATTAATTCTCTTATAAAGAGAAAAAGGTTATTTAGCATACAATTTGGAGATTCCAACCCAAGACTGGGCAGCCCATTCGTTGGATCCCTGGTAGTAGCAGCAGATGGCAGCAGTGGGGGCATATGTTGGAATTAATGCTCATATAATCAGCAGGAAGCAGAGGGGGAGGATAGGCCAGAGTCCCGCAGTTCCCTTTGGCGGTGCTCTCCCAATGACCTAAGGCCCCAGACAAGGCCCTGCCTCCCACAGGTCCCATTACCTCCCAGTAATACCTAGGAAGTTTGTTGGGATGCCTCATGCAAACCGTAGCACGGACATGTCATTTACTATGTGACAAGCATGGTACTCAGTCTTCATAACAATTTTATAAGGTAGATACTACAATATCCCTACTCCAGAAATGAGCAGACTGAGGCTGGAGAAGGCCGGCTGGCTGTATGTAGAACAGTAGATTGAGGTGGTGAGTGGTTGCCCTTTAGCCCTCAGACATCTGGGTAGACCCAGGACTGCTGACATACTCAGAATTGTTCCCTCTCAACTTGTGAGTTTGGTGTACACAGACCACCTGTAGTCTTTAGGGTTCAGCATCTACATAGGACTCAAAGCTGTGGCCCACCACAACTCCAGTCCTGGGGCCAGTCCCTAACACAGATGCCCAGTCTTCAGGTTGAGCTAGGGCCTCTGTTTTGTGAAAAAGTCCCGAGGGTTTTAGAATCCTCATTGTTTTGTTAGTGAAAAGAGATTGTTATGTCCCAAAGATATTGTTCAAACATTTTGAATAGTTGTTTTAAGAATCAAAACATTTTTAATGACTTGTGCAAAGTTTCTTCTTCATGGCAACAATCAAGAATTGAAGAACTTCTTTTATTTTTTTGAGGTAAGGTCTCTTTCTAGCTCAGGCTGACCTACAATTTACTATGTAGTCCCAGGCTGGCCTCAAAAACACAGTGAGCCTCCTACCTCTGCCTCCCAAGTGCTGGGATTAAAGGTGTGCTACCATGCCCAGCAAGAATTGAAGTACTTTTCATCAAAGTCTTGATTAGGAATTGGGGGTGACCACTTTAAAGAAAAACAAAAAGAAATCTCAAAAAGAATGTTCACATCTGTGAACTAATGAAGTAATGATAAAGTTTGGGGAAAATGCTGGTTGGAAGCTCATAAATTTAATATTAACTAAACTATTATGCTTTCTATTTTATATTTCTGATTTAATTATGTACCATAAAATATAAATATTTCAAACACTCTGCCACCCCCAAATCCTGTACAGTTGCCTCAGTATTATCCACATGACCTGAGAAGGGCTAGGAGCCTGGGCAAGTTCTGCCATAGGGGAGTGAATACAAGGCTGGGGCCTTTGGGATCTTGGCTTTTTTTTTTTTTCTTTGAGACATTAGTAAGCACAGCCATGTCTCTGGGCAGTGGTTAAACGCTGTGTGCCAGAAAATGAAGTTGGACTACTGTTCAGCACACTTAAAATCTCCTTGTTGAGAACTTTGGATTCACAGAGTTCTTAGTCATATTTTGAATACTTAAAAATATGGAAAGAATTCTTATACTGCCTTTTGAGGATAAACTGAAAATAACCTTTCCTAGTTTCGGTTGTATAAACTCAAGATACTTGTCTAAGTGACTCTTAAGGGTTAGAAGTGGGAGAGGGGAAACAGGAAGAAACAAGTCATATTGTCTTCTACAAAGCTAGGACTAGGGCTGGGGAGGTCAAACGGATAAGGAAATAAACAGTGCCAGGAATATTGCTGACCTCCAGGCTAAGCCTCTCCTGGCCTGGTGAGAGATTTTCCTTTTTTCTTTTCTGTTCTTGCTTTACTTAGTGAAAACACGCGCACGCACGCACGCACGCACGCATGCACACACACACACACACACAACCCCCCCCAGGCAAATCAAAGTGCTCCTGTCCATGACCTGGGACTTGGTGGCCACAGGCAGGAGCTGGAAGGAGTCTAGTCCTGCTAGATCTCCCTGGGCTCTCAGCAGGTCACTTGACTTCCCTG
Organism: Orientallactaga bullata; assembly: GCA_004027895.1. Lineage (NCBI taxonomy): Eukaryota > Metazoa > Chordata > Mammalia > Rodentia > Dipodidae > Orientallactaga > Orientallactaga bullata. The sequence continues at coordinate 27,752 of PVKW010009290.1, read as the reverse complement.
AGCCCAAGTATCTCAAGTGCACAAGACACCGGTGACCCCTGCAGTTCCCTGCATAGGAAGGGGCACGTTCTTTCTTTGAAAGACCTTCATCCTTGCTCACTTGCATGTTTCAGACATCATTCCTAGTTCAAACCCACCAATATTTGCCATATAAGAAGTCTCTTCACTGACTGTATTATTGGGTCCTTCTAAAACATAACAAACTCACTCAAAAGAGGAATTGCAGGTATGTAGCTCCGTGGCAGAGTGTGTGCTTAGCATGTGTGAGATCCTGGATTTGATTCCCAACACGAAATAAGTTAATTTAGCTAGTGATGCAGCGCAAAGGACAATGGTCCCATCCCTTACCTCAGACAGTTGTTGAGCTCAGGAGTGTGCAAGCCCTTTTCTCTGACCTGGTGAGCCTAGTTCCCCTCCTCTCTGTGTGGGTTTCCACAAGCAGTGGCAGCTTTATCAGTAGGATGTGGGAACATGAGGTGGGTCAGTGTGCCATCTCAGCAAGGGAAGATTCCTGTTCTGTTTCCATTTGACCTGACCAAGCAGAAGTTCCCCCACAGGAAATGGGCTAAAATACCATCCCTTTCTGTACAGAACACACTGATCATAGCCAGGCTAGTCCTCATTCACGAAGGCAAGACAGCTACAATTTATCCCTATCAATGTAGGAACAAGTGAGAACTGCTGAGTCAGTGGGAAAATAACCAGCCCTAAAGTAAACCCGCTGCAACAGCAACTTCAACTTCTCCAAAGCCCTTTGGTTACTCCGGGGCATAGTAGAACAGGAAGTTTTGCTTTATTTAGTGAACACTTCAGTGATGCACAGTGTTCTACATTTAAATTTTATTTTCTGTCTTCTAAATTATATAGCAGCAAAACTACCATTCTGTTTAACTTAAAACATGTCTAATTATTTAATTTCATTATTTAAATGCAGTGATTATTTCTAGAAATTATAGCCCACAGGTCACCACTTTAGAATATGTTCATGTACAGTATCTTTTATTTAAAAAGACTGAGGCCATGGTTTAGTTGGTATAGTGCTTGCCTACCATGTACTGGGTTTAATCCTCAACACCCCATAAAACTCAGCATTATACCACATACTTATAATCCTAGCACCACTCAGGAAGTAGAGGCAGGAGGATCAGAATTTCAAGGTTATCCTTGGCTATGTGACTTCAACATCAGCTTGGGCTTCATGAGACCCTGTTTAAAAAAAAAAAAAAAAGAAAATGGATTCCATGTACAGATATTTGAAAGAACATAGAATTATATTATAGCCCTTCCTACCCATTAAGGGCATTATAATTTTAAATTAATTTATCTAAACAACACAATTATAAATTCTAATCAAGGAAGTGTTTTCAGGGGGACGGAGAGATGGCTCAGGGGTTAAGGTTAAGGCACTTACCTGCAAAGCCTAATGGCCTGGTTTTGTTCCCCAGTACCCAAGTAAAGCCCGATGCACAAAGTGGCACATGTATCTGGAGTTTGTTTGTAGTGGCTGGGGGCTCCATTCTCCCCCATCTCTCCTTGCAAATAAATAAACTTTTTTTTGTTTTGTTTTTGTTTTTCAAGGTAGGGTCGTACTTTGGCCCAGGCTAACCTGGAATTAACTATATAGTCTCAGGGTGGCCTCGAACTCACAGCGATCCTCCTACCTCTGCCTCCCAAGTACTGGGATTAAAGGCGTGCGCCATCATACCCAGCTAAATAAACTTTTTTAAAAGGAAGTGTTTTCAAGCAATGAGCTATAATGTCACAGTCAATGAACTTATCCATTCATAAGTACAGAGAGGAAGGCTCTGTGTTTCAGTCAGGTTCACATTACTGGCAGAAAACACCTGACCAAGAGCAGCTTATGGGAAAAAGGGTTTATTTTGGCTTACAGACTTGAGATGAAGCTCCATGATGGCAGGGGAAAACTACAGCATGAGCAGAGGATGAACATCACCTTCTGGCCAACATCAGATGGACAACAGCAACAGGAGAGTGTGCCAAATACTGGCAAGGGGGAGCTTGCTATGACACCTGTAGTAGACAGCTTCAGATTTGCTGAGATGAACTTCCAAACCAGGCACAGTTATGGAGGAAGGGATATTCATTGAAACTTACTGATCCAGGGGAAGTTCTATAATGGTAGAAGTTGGCTCCCTCTTAAAAGGACCAGGCAGAGGGAAAAAAGCCAAAAGCCACAGAGCACATTTCAGGAACTCTAGGTGGAACTAAACACTTTGCATATCTTTAGACTGGAATTTCAAACCCACCACCTTAAGATCAGTCCCCTGATACCTCCTCCAGCCAAGTGGCTGCAGATGTAAACTACAAACTAATAAAACACTGAATATATATCGGGGGGGGGGGCATCTATTCAAAGTACCACAACACCCATAAGCCTGCCCTCAACAATATACTGCCTCCAGGAGGCTTTAATTGCCAAATTGCTACCAGCTGAGGACCTAGAAGTCAGAACACCTAAGTTTATGGGGGACACCTGACTCAAACCACCACACCCTGTTCTACACATTGAGATCTTATAAAGAATGACAGGCTGAGACCTTGCTATCTTCAATAACAGTCCAGAGAAGGAAAGTAATCTTTTTGATAACACTATGAAATTTAGTAACAATTGTCAGAAGTGGGTGTGGGGGTGCATACCTGTAATCCCATCACTTCTGGAAGAAGAGGCAAGGGGATCATAAATTGGAGGGTGGCCTGGCCTGCACAGTCAGACTGGTCTCAAAACACAAAAACAAAAGCTCAAGGGTTGACAAAGATAGAGATAAGAGTACTTGGAACATTCATACATTGCTGTTATAAACTAGCCCCCAAATTTATATGTTGAAGCCCTAATCTCAGTTGTATTGTAGATGAGGCCTTTGAAAAAAGTAATTAAGGTTAAAGGAGTTCATAAACTTGGATCTCTGGTCCAGTAGGATTAGTATCCTCATAAGACAAAAGACCAGTAGGTCACGTGAGCACTTAGTGAGAAAGTGTCCATCTGCAACCCATGGCTAGAATCTTCCCCAGACACAAACCTTTCTGACAACTTAATCTTGAACTTCTAGTTTCCAGAAGAGTAAGAAAATAAATTTCTGTTTTATTTTTTTTATTTGAGAGTGACAAACAGACAGAGAAAGAGGCAGATAGAATGGGTGCGTCAGGGCCTCTAGCCACTGCAGACGAACTCCAGATGCATGTACCACCTTGTGCATCTGACTTACATGGGTCCTGGACAATCAAGCCTCCAACTGGGGTCATTAGGCTTCACAGGCATGCGCTTGACTGCTAAGCCATCTCTCCAGGCCCTAAATTTCTGTGGTTTAAGCCACCCACAATATGACGTTTTCTTAAATGACACAGACACTTTGGAAAATAGTTTAGTACTTCCTCAAAAGTTAAACACGGTTATCCTATAGCCTAGCAATTCTACTGCAAGATGTATAACTAAAAGAACTGAGACATGTTCAAAGAAAAACTTGCACACACACAAATGTTCATAGTAGCACCATTCATAAATAGCAAAAGGTCGAAAAAATATAAATATCTATCAATAGGCTAAAGAGATGGTTCAGAGGGTCAGAGCACTTGCTGCAAAAGTATGAGAGCTCAAGTTCAATGTCTAGCACCCACATAAAAACCTGGGTGTGGCTGCATACACCTGTAATTCCAGAATTGGAATGGGGGTGGAGATAAGAAGATTGCTGGGACTTCCTGGTCAACCAGTCTAACTGAAAAACAGTGGCAGCTCAAGATTCAGTAAGCAACCCTGTGTCAAGGAGTAAGGTAGAAGAATGGTAGAGGAGGGCAGCCCCCATCTTCTTCTGGCCACTGTACACATGCACATATGCTTACATACCACATGTGCTACACACATATACCAAAAGGTGTATCAACAAGTGCATAAACAAAAAGATGTGATCTCTTGATACCCTGGAATTCTACTAAGTCTTAAGAGGAAAGGAATTCTGGCACATGCTACAACAGATGAGCCTTGAAAATATTACGTTAAGTAAACGAAGGTCTCCCAAGCTGGGGGAGATAGCTCAGCAGTTAAAGGTGCATGCTTGCATAGCCTGCCATCCTGGGTTCAGTTCCCTAGTACCCACATACAGCCAGATGTACAAAATGGTACATGCATCTGGAGTTTGTTTGAAGCAGCAAGAGACCCAGATGTGTTCATATTTTCTCTCTTTCTCTGTCCCTTGCGAATAAATTTTTAAAAATTTATAAAAGAAGAGGTTCTCTTGGTCTCTCCCTCCAAAAATGATATTGTATAATTCCACTAATTTGAGGTTTTTAGTTAGAGTCGTAGAGACAGAAGAAAATGGTGATGTGCAGGCAAGCTAGTGTTGAGTGGGTGTAGAATTTCAGTTAAGGAAAATGGGAAGGTCCTAGAAATGAGGGTGGTGGAGATGGCTGCCCTGTGAATATACTTAGTACTACATAAATACACTGAAAAACTGGCTAAACTGTAAGTTGGTTGTGTATATTTTATCTTGGTTTTAAAGGTGAATTTAAGGGTTGAAGAGATGGCTCAGTAGTTACACTTGCTTGCAAAGCCTGCTAGCCCAGGTTCATTTCCCAAAGAACCTACATAGATACAGATGTAAAAAGTGGCACGTTTATCTGGAATTTGTTTGCAGTGGCCAGAGACTCTGGGATGCCCATTCATTCTCTCTCAAAAAAAAAAAAAAAAAAAATTAGCCAGGTGTGGTTGCACTCACCTTTAATCCCAGTACTCAGAAGGCAGAGATAAGAGGATCACCAAGAGTTTGACGCCACCCTGAGACTACATAGTGAATTCCAGGTTAGCCTGGGCTAATATGAAACCATACCTCAGAAAACCAAAAAAAGAATATTTTCTATATATATTTAAGTCCAGTGTGCTGGTGTATTGCCTTTAATCCCAGCACCTGGGAGGCAGAGGTAGGAGATCACTATGAATTTGAGACCAGCCTAAAACTACATCATGAATTCCAGGTCAGCCTGGGCTAGAGCAAGACCCTACCTTGAAGAGCCAAAAAAAAAAAAAAAAAAGTCAATTTTGGGAGGACCAAAGAGATGGCTCAATGGTTAAAGGTGCTTGCTTACAAAGCCTGCCAGCCTAGGCTCAATTCCTGAGCCACCCAGGTAAAGATTCATGGATGATCATTTGCAGTGGCAAGAAACCCTGGTATACCCATACACACACACACACACACGAAAATAAATAAATAAATTTTTAAAAGTGAATTTTATCTTGACTAGGCTATTACAAAAAATAAATTAGGGGCTGGGGAAATGGCTTAGCGGTTAAGGCATTTGCCTGTGAAGCCTAAGGACCACAGTTCAATTCCCCAGGACCCACATAAGCCAGATGCACAAGGGGGCACATGGAGTTCGTTTGCAGTGGCTAGAGGCCTTGCCATGCCCATTCTCTCTTTCTCTCTATCTGTGTCTTTCTCTCGCTCTCAAATAAATAAATAAAATACTTTAAAAATAAATAAATAAATAAATAAGGACTGGGGAGATGGCTTAGTGGGCGAAGTGCTTGCTGCATATGAGGCAGAGTTCAGATCCTCAGTACCCACATAAATGCCAGGTGGATAGAGTGACCCATCTATAGAGAACCACAAACACCTGAGACCACTTGCATATGAACATGTACACACAGCTCACACACACATGCATGCCAAAATAATTTACTATGCAATACTAATAGCATAAAGGAGAAAAAAAAACGACTTGATTTTCTCACTAGACACCAAAAGAGGTGTACAAAGCATCTTTATTTGTGACCAAAAAACTCTTACAAAACTAATCTATGTGTGTTTTGACAGAAATTTCTTTGAATGCCAGGAGATGAAAATAATAATACCATCCCACTAAAGGTATCAATTTATACCTTAGTTTGTTTGTATTACCATAACAAAATATTTAAAATAAACCTCAAACAACAACAAAACAAAAAATGCAAAGACAAATGCAACTACCTTCTCCAGTCTTTGCAGACAAGCATACCTATGCTGGGGCACTCCTTCAACATTTGACCAGGCTTGCCAGGCTCCTTAATTGCTAAGCCATCTCTCCAGCCTTGCATAATTTTCTAAATTCACCCTTATATGCTGCTGCTTTTGGATCTCCTAATTTCTTAAAGCATCTTTGGTGTGGTCTATGGTGCGGCTCCTTCCCGGGCATGTTGGGTCTGCCCATACTGTGCAGTTCTTACAAGGTCAGTGCCCTCCAGTTTTCCTGCCTGCGTTCTGAGTTAGGGGAAACAGAACACCTGGCAATCCATTAGATGTCCCCTGAACAGACTGGAACTGAGAAACACAAGGACTTGTAAATAAGGTCTGCTCTGCCCCCTGCAGTTTGAAAGAAGGAACCAGGAACTGAGCTGCAGTTTAAAATCCATGACTAAATTGGACATGGTGGCTCATGACTTTAATCCCAGCGCACTGAGGGTGGGGTAGGAGGATCGCTGTGACTTTGAGGTCAACCTGGTTTACAGAGTGAGTTTGAGGTCAGCCTGGGCTAGATTGGAACCCTGCCTTTAAAAAAACAAATAAAAGCAAAACAAAACTACTCAAACTGTCACAGGCCAGGGTGGGGGAGGGTCAACAGCGAGTAAAATCAGTGCACAACTTTGCAATCACTTTGAAGAGATGTTTTAATCGACTGAGCATTTGCTTGATTATTGTGAACTTCTGGCGATTTCCAAAGTGCCAATCAAGCTGGCTCAGACAGCTCCTGCTACATTTTTCATTGTTCTGTGGAGGAACAAGACCTTGGTGGTCTCCTTTGTTTAGAAAAGTATTTCTACTGCATATAGAGTTCTAGGTTGAAAACATTGTTGTTATACTTAAAGATGTTCCCAGTTTAGTGTCTTCTTGCTTTCCTTACATTGTTTCTGAGAAGAAATGGATGTCATCGCCATCATTTTTTCCATTGTACCTGACACAGCTTCTTCCATTGCTAAGAATTTCTCTTTGTGTTCACGTGTGCAGTGTGCCTTCATGTTTTCTTCAGGTTTCTTAAATTTGGCTTTAATTAATCTTGGATCTATGGGTTTATAGTTTCATTGGGAATGTTAGGACCATTCTTTGTTCAAATAATTTTTCCAACCTTTGTGAATACAATTCCACATGTATTAAACTATCTGGATATTCACTGATAGTCTGTTAATTTAAGAAAGTTTTTTTTCTCCAAGATCTTGCTTAGTTTTTATTCATTTAAAAATATATTATTTAGGGGCTGGAGAGATGGTTTAGCAGTTAAGCGCTTGCCTGTGAAGCCTAAGGACCCTAGTTCGAGGCTCAATTCCCCAATACCCATGTGAGCCAGATGGCACATGAATCTGGAGTTGGTTTGCAGTGGCTGGAGGCCCTGGTGCACCCATTCTCTCTCTTTCTCTCTATCTGCCTCTTTCTCTATTTCTCTCTCTCTCAAATCAATCAATCAGTAAAAATATTAAATATATATATATATATATATATATATATATATGTTATTTAACTGATAGCTACCCCTGCAATGCACGACCCACAGTCCCCATGGGGATAACCGGCATCCCCAACGAGGAGGGTCCCTTTGGGGAAGCAGGGATGAGGGTAAGAATGGCACCAACATGTGCTGTGTACATACTGAGTATGTCCATAACTAATAAAAAATATATTATTTATTTGCAAGCTGAGACAAAGTGGGGAGAATGGGCACAGTAGGACCTCTTGCTACTGCAAATAAACTCTGGACACATGTAACACTTTGTGCACATGGCTTTATGTGGGTACTGGGGAGTCAAACCCTGTCAACAGACAAGCTTTGCAGAGAATTTAAGCACTGCACTTGAAGAAACTACCATTGTCCCTCTTTGACCTTTAACCACTGAACAATTTCTCCAGTGCTCTACTTATCATTTTGAACAAATGAAATACATTTGTAACCATTTTAAATATTATATTTCACCAGTACGGGAGGTTTGGGTAGACTGGTTTTGTTCGCCATTCTTGAAGTCTCACAATAGCCTGGTTCACTGTATGCTTCATTCATTCATGGTTCATCTTTGATTGGATGCAGATATTACAATGTTACAGTACTGGATATGATCAGCTTTTGCATTTGCATAAATATTCTTGAGCATTGGGTCTAGGATGTTGCTAAATTACTTGGCAACTTGGATTCTTTTGACTTTTGCTTTAAAGATTTGTTAGTAGAGAGCTAGAGGGATGGCTTAGTGATTAAGGCGTTTGGCTGCAAAGCCAAAGGACCCAGGTTCGATTCCCCAGGACCCACGTTAGCCAGATGCACAAGGGAGCACACGTATCTGGAGTTTGTAGTAGCTGGAGGCCCTGACGCACCCATTCTCTCTCTCTCCCTTTATTTCTCTGTCAAATACATAAATAAATAAAAAGAAAAAAATTTAAAAAGATTTGTTAGTAGAAAACCAAGCCCTATTTACTCTAATTATTCCTACTATTGAGGCAAGACCTTTTTGAAAATTCTACCCAATGTCCCTTGAATTGGGAAATTTTCTAGGTTGCTGGTGAGAACAGGCATTTGCCCAGACTTTTGAGGTCCTGCCGCTTCTTATTCTTTGAGCTCTTTTCTCAGCTTCATGCATAGTCAGCCCCTTGGAGCTGTGGGTCTAATGTCCATCAATTTAACCAACCACAGATGGAAACGTTCAGAAAAAAAAAATTACAACTATACTGAACATATACAGACTTTCCCTTTGTGTGTTCTCTCTCCCTCTCTCTCTCTCTCTCTCTCTCTTTCTCTCAACCATTTTTTTTTTGTTGTTGTTTTTGTTTTTTGAGGCAGGGTTGACCTGGAATTCACTCTGGAGTTTCAGGCTGGCCTTGAACTCATAGTGATTCTCCTACCTCTGCCTCTTGAGTGCTGGGATTAAAGACATACACCATCATGTCCAGCTGGCTCATTATTCTGTAAAAACAATACAACTATTTACATAATATCAGGAATTATAAGACATCTAGGGACTTAATGTATACAAGAGGAGTGTGTAGGTTACATGCCAATATTAGGCCAGTTTATAGAAGGAACTCAAGCATCCACAGATTTTGTTATCTGAGGAGGTCTTGGCACCAGTTCTGTAGAAAGGCCGAGGGACAATGGGAGTTTCAGAGATTTAAAGAGGCCTTCTGCACATCTTGGAACTTTTCCTCTGCACTCCTGTCTTCTTTCCAATGTTCTCCCATAAACTGTAGTGACCTAAACATACTGGACTCCTGGGTGTGTCCTCCCAGAACCCACTAACTCTCTTGAGTTCTTTCTTCTTGTTTTGTGGCCTGAAAATTCTGTCAAACCAGTAAACAGAGCTCAATTTATTCTCTCTTTCTCCTCCCCACAGCAGTGCTAAGGCCTTGTACATGCTAGTTTGGGCTCTAGGCTCTACCACTGAGCCACATCCTTAGCTCTTGTCCCCCCTTTCTTTTGCTAGGGAATAACTGCCTATTATAACTTTTAGTCCAAAGTCCTGAAAATTATTGTTTCATATACTTGGCCTTTTTTGAGGTAGGGTCTCACTGTAGTCCACGTTGGCCTGGAATTCACTAGGTAGTCTCAGGGTGGCCTTGAACTCACGGTGATCCTCCTACCTCTGCTTCCCAAATGCTGAGATTAAAGGCATGTGCCACCACGCCCGGCTTGGCCTGGTTTATTTTTGTTTTAGGTAGGAGTGCAAGCTTGTTTTTTATTCCATCTAGCAAATGTTATGCATACATTACAACCTAATTACTATGCAAAAATTAAACTTGCGTGATGTATCCATCTCCATGCTCTAAAAAAGGATCAGTCAGCTCAACATACAATATATACTTACACAAAAACTTAAAAATAAATTAAAAAAAATCAACTCAGAGCCAACCTTTGTTTTACCTATCTCCCCTCACTCCTCTCCCTCCCTGGTATTATTTTATTGTTTTTATTTATTTATTTTGGTTTTTTTTCAAGGTGGGTCTCACTGTAGCCCAGGCTGACCTAGAACTCACTCTGTAGTCCAGGCTAACCTCAAACACACAGTGATCCTCCTACCTCTGCCTCCCAAGTGCTGGAATAAAAGGTATGTGCCACCAAGCCTGGCTGACAGGAGTCTCATTAAAATTATTTTTAAAATTTATTTGAGAAACAGAGAGAGAGAGAGAGAGAGAAAGTATTGGTATATCAGGGCTTCCTGTCACTGCAAACAAACTCTAGATGCATGTATCACTTTGTGCATATGGCTTTATGTGGGTATTGGGGAATTGAACCCTGGACATCAGGCTTTGCCAGGAAGCACTTTTAACTGCTGAACCATCTCTCCAGCCCTGTTTTATTGTTTTGAAGCAAGTCTCCTACATCATGTGATCTCCACTTATTTTAGCGTCAGTTTCTGCTGGGGTCTATATCAATATTTTTCCTGCCTTTCCCTTCCATATGCTTGAGCTGACTTCCAGCTGTTATGATTTGTATCTCTTTGCTTGAGGGCTTTCCTCAAAGTTTGGAAGAGCCCTGCTGCCCTGCTCATTGCCCTCCTGGGAACTGACCTCCATCCCTTGACCTTTGATTGGGTTATATCCTGATGCACTTATTGTGAGTTGAAAACATCTCAAGTTTAAAATGCACTTAGGGGCTGGAGAGATGGCTCTGTGGTTAAAGGTGCTTGCTTGCAAAGCCTGCCAAGCTGGGTTTTACTTCTCAATACCCCTACAAAGCCAGATGCACAAAATGGCATGTGTGTCTAGAGTTCATTTGCCACAGTAAAAGGTCCTGGTGTTCTTTATACTCTCACTCTCTCTCCTTCTCTGTCTCACAAATAAATTTAAAAATGCACTTAGGAGTTTGGGTGTCCTGGTGGACAACTATAAGTTCCAGCATTCAGGAGATGGATATAGGAAGATGATGAGTTCAAAGCCAGCCTAAGCTACATAGAAAGGGCCTGTCTCAATAAAAAGAAGAAGAGGAGGAGGAAGAGGAGGAGGAGGAGGGGGAGGAGGAGGAGGAAGAAGAAGAAGGAGAAGAAGAAGAGGAAAAAGAAGGGGGAAAGCATTACTGTACCTAGGCTCTAAAACATCCTAGCTTAGTGACAGTACCCTGCAGCACATCAGTGGCTTCTTCCTCTCATGTTCAAGTAGTCAGCTTCAAGCTAGCCAGCATCACCAGTGTTGTATCACAAATCACTAGCTAGGGAAAAGTTCAAAATTCAAAATAGGGTTTTACACCATGATAAAGTTGAAAAATTAGAAGCCCAACCATCCCAAGTTGACCATATGTATGTAAACATTCCATTTTCCTTATTCTTTGTTGTTAGGTAACTCTGAGGCATTCATCCTACACATTCTCAAGTCTTTCTGAAATTATGTTCCATTTGCCCACAGTGGCAGCTGACTTGATGCTACCTTTATTGTCTGTATTCCTTTCCCTGTCACATTGATTACTGCCTGGATTAATGCGTTAGGAATGCCAAAGCACAGTAGCAGAAGATGAGGGTGCCTTCTACAACAGAAAGGCATTCCCTATATTGTAGAGGCCAGAAGTCCAAGATCAAGTAGTTGACAAGGTTGCATTCTTTTGACCCCCTTCCCTCTCTGCTTGGCTTGTAGATAGTGGCTTCTCCTTATGTCAACACTGTCCTCCCCAAGCTGTGTCTGGGTCCTAATCTCCTCTTCTTATAAAGAATGCCAGTTATATTAGATTAGGGCTCATAATGACCTCATTTTACTTTAATCATCACTTTTTTTTCCAAATAGTCACATTTGCGGTCCAGGGGAATGGAACTTAAACATAAGAATTTTAAGGGGACATAATTCACCCATAATACTAACCTCTTGATATTTACTACATTTTCCCAATAAGTTACTCAAATCCTTATTCCAGAGGCTAGTTTTAAAAATCTAAATGAAGAAAATATTGAAAATGTAAGAATTTTTTTAAAAAGATAATTACCTAGAGGATACTCTTTTTCTTTTTAAACATTTTATTTACTTATTTATTTGCAAGGAGAGGGGGAAGGAGGGGAGAGGAAGAGAAATGGAGGGACAAGAATGGGTGTACCAGGGTCTCTTGCCACTGCAAACAAACTTCAGATGCTCATGCCACGTTGTGCATCTGGCTCTATATGGTACTGAATTGAATCCAGGTCAGACTTTGCAAGCAAGTGCCTTAACCACGGACTCATCTCTCCAGCCTATACTGTTCACTCTTAACTGTGCACCCTGCCAGTCATAGCAAACATGTTTTATTGATCTTATCCAGGCAGTGCCTTAGACGTAGGAGATAACAAAGTCTGCTTGATTAGTTCAAGTAAGTGATGTTAGTTCTAATCTTCCTTGGAAATGAAGTCATCATAGAATAGAAAAAGAAATCCAAATAACAGTAATTGCTCTCTAATGATGTCAAATCCTTGCTGTATTATTAGCAACCTGTACAATCGTGTAAGACTGCAAGACACACAAGGTTTTGTGAACTAATTAATGTTGGAACTAATGGAGGTTGTTTGGGGAAGACAATTGTGGAAACAAGTGGGGGAAGTCAGAACTCTCTGTATATTCCTCTCAATTTTGCTGTGAACCTAGAAGTGCTTGAAAATAGTTTATTAATTTAATACCAAGTAAATTAAAGATACATGTAGCAACCCAAATTGAATTTAGTAGCTGAAACAAGATTAAAAAGACTGTTGGGGGGGGGGGACTATGTGATTTTTTTACGTCAAGTATCATCAGTGTTCTAGTGTCACCTACTGGTGAGAACTGTTTAGTGTCTAGAAGTGATTCTTTTTCCTAGTACACACACACACACACACACACACACTCTCTCTCTCTCTCTCTCTCTCTCTCTTTAGAGGAACTTGTCTCATTAGGCCACAATGGCTGGGCAATGAGCCCCAGGGATCCTCCTGTTGTATCTTTCCAATGCTGGGATTACAACTGTGTCAATATGCATGACATTTTAAATGGGGTCTGAGGATCAAGCTCAGGTTTGCAAAGCAAGTACTTTACTAACTGAACTATATTCCCAGTCTCTTTTCTAGTTCTTTCTTTTTTCCAAGGTAGGGTCTCACTCTAGGCTAGGCTGATCTGGAACTCTGTAGTCCCAGACTGGCCTTGAACTCATGGTGAGCCTCCTATCTCTGCCTCCTGAGTACTGGGATTAAAGGTGTGTGCCACCACACACAGTCCTCTCCTAGTTCTTATAACCTAACATCCAGCTTCTATTCCTTTTCCAACATCTAGTGATCATTCTTACTCTATTTTTATGAGATAAACTTTTTGAGTTTTTTTTTTTTAATTTCCAAGTATCTTTCTCCATCTGGCTTATTTTCCTTAACACAATGCCCTCCAGTTCCAATCCTGATGCTATAAGTGACAGGATCTCATTCTGAAATTACTATAATATTATCAACCATAAATCCCATTGCCTATTTTAACACAGTTTTTCACAAGTTTTAAAAGAAAGCTGGGCATGGTGGCGCACATCTTTAATCCCAGCACTTGGGAGGCAGAGGTAGGAAGATCGCTGTGAGTTTGAGGCCACCCTGAGATTACATAGTGAATTCCAGGTCAGTCTGGGTAGAGTGAGACCCTACCTTGAAAAACCACCACCACCACCACCAACAAAAGATTTAAAAAATCTTGCTGTACTTGCCCACAAGGGGGTACATGCATCTGGAGTTCGTTCACAGTGGCTGAGAGGCTGCTGGTGTGCCCATTCTCGCTCTCTTAAATAAAAAAAAAATAAAAATTATCTATCTATTTACAAGCAGAGAGAGCTAGAAGTGAAACAGAGATAACGGGTGCACCAGGCCTCCAGCTGCTGCAAGCAGACTAGAGAAGCATGTGCCACTTTGTGCATCTGGCTTTATGGGAGAACTGGGAACCAAACCCAGGGAATTAGGTTCTGCTGGCAAGTGCCTTAACTCTCTAGCCCTTAAGAAAAATTTCAAATGACAACCGCAATTATTTTTCTGCTCCTTCTTGCTTCAAAAACATTGCAACCCTAATGTTCTTAGACTAAAACACCATCTCCTAACAGTGTAGGAGCCCCTACAAGCACCACTGTAGTTTAAATGTTTCCAGTCTTGCCTCTCCCATCTCACACCAATATTCAGTCTGCTAGAAGGTTTTTCTTTTTCCAGCCCTCGCAAGCTGTTCTCAGATAAAACACACTCAAATCTATCTGTTTCTCCCATAAATAATTAAGCCTTAAGCTCTCAAATTGCCTCTCCCTTAATTCTTCCTGCTGAACATAACTTAAATGTTCTTTTGTCTTCTGCCACCTGGCTGACCACCTAAAACTCTAGTGGATGTTCCTGTGTGTCCAATGGCACAATTATTTCCACCAACACAGAACCGATTGCACTCCTTACTAGGAAGAAAATGCATATGCATGCAACCTCTAGTATATGGCAAGTCTTCAGTTATTACTAGAGAATGATTTGGGTGACTGAATATAAACCGATTCTACTTTACATAAATAAAGAGTTCTCGCATCACAGTGAACACTAATTATGTTTCAGAATGAATGAACTTCACCAATACATGTATTTGGTTGTCAACGCAGAAAATGTCACGTAAGGCGACAAATACATAAGACAAATGTAAGCTTTGTTACCTCTGAGCTTTCAGCATTCAAGCGATTCAAGTTATTAACTGTACTGTCGATGTTAAATGCTCTCAAAACAATGCCTTATGTTTGACTGGCCCTGGCTTCCAGGCGCTGTGGATGAATTTAAAGAGCGGTCTGTTTCCACACAGCCGAGAGGGTCGGGACACTGGAACACACAAGGCAGAACTTGAGCCAGTCCTCTGTAAGGGAGCGCAGACGGCATTTCCCTGCAGGACCCACCTCCACTCGCACTCGGGATCCAACCCGAGCCCCGCCTTCCAGTCGCGTGTCACCGCGCACCCGGGTCAGGCCCGTCCACCACGTCGCAGTCCCGCCTGCCCTCTTCGGTTCCTCCTTCCCGCCCCCTCCGCAGGCCCCGCCCACCGCCAGCCTTGGCCCCGCCCAGCGCCAGCCTTGGCCCCGCCCACCTCCAGCCTTGGCCCCGCCTTGATCTTCCCACTCTCAGCCCTCCCCCCACGCTCCCCCCATTCCTGGTCCCTGTGCGGCCCGCCTCCAAGTTCCAGCCGGGCTTCCCAGGCTCGCTCCGCGCCTCCCCGCCCAGGCCGCGAGCCCTGCTCCGCATCCCGGCCTGGACCCGACGCCGGCTCGGACGCCTGCTCTCCCGCCGGGGGCGGAGCTGCGCCCGGGGCGGGGCTGGATTCCGGGCGCGCAGGTGCGGCTTCCGCGTCAAGATGGCCACCGCCTGGCGCTGCTCGGCCTGGCTGCCGCCCGGGCGCCGCCGACACCCTCCCGCCGGGGCCCGCTTCCTGCGCGTCTCCCTGTGCCTCCTGTGCTGGGCCCCGGCGGCTGTGGACGCCGTCCCTGAGCACGGGCTCTGGACAAAGACGGTCACTGACGTAAGTGGGGAGCGGGGACCGAGGCGTGCCGCGTCTCGAGCTGGCCGGGCCCACGTTCGCTCACCCACGGGCCGGGCCCCGGAACTCGCCCACCTGGGCTCTGCCAGGCCTGCTCTGGACCCCTTGGTGTTCTTCCTGTCCTTTTAAATATACTGGGCAATGGGCGAGGAGCGTCGCCTCCTCCGCTGGACCTGGCTTCGGGGGAGAGCACGGAACGGCTGTCCTGCCGGCGTTCCTGAGTGCCAGCCCCTCGCTGAGCTCCGGCACGGGGTGGCTACGTCCTGTCCTTGCTTATTCAGACCACAGTCCCCGCTCTTCGCACACCTAGCCGCATTTTGGACCACTTACCTCCTGCCAAATTCTGCCACCGGGACCACACCTGCCAGGCCCCAGGGAGGTCTGTCCAGCCCTTCTGTTGAAAGCATAAATTTAGAAAGCGCGTGTGCTGTCTTCGTCTTTATTAAATTAATTAAAACTTCAGGGACCCTGCAATAGTTGCCCAACTTCTCTTCTTCTTGGGTTCCTAAATGTTCTCTAGCGCTCCTTATCACAGCTCTGGGACTTTCCGTTTGAAGGCTGGGTGGGATGTGTGATTAAGGAGTGTTTCAAAGGTTAGTCTGGGGAGATGGGTGGTTGGAAACTATTACTTAATTGAACAGGCCATTAGAGAACTTGGTGTCTGGTAGTTAGGAGATGGTGTGGAAGGGATACAGGAGCAGAATCACGGAAAGCCTTGCACAAGACACAGGAAGTCAGGAAGGGGCATTACCCTGTTTCTCTATGACTCATCTAGCTCTGTTTAGGATGCACTGAAGTAATGTCCACGTTCTAAAGATGAAATTAATATTTTTATGTCCTTAACCGAACGAAGTAGTGAGAGTAGCTCCATATACTTCCTACGACACAAAACTATGTGGAAGAACAAATGCAGGTATCTTTCTTTATCTTTCAGACTCAGTGCAACCATTGCTCATAGGATTATGAGTTGTCAGTGCCTTCTTGTAGTTACACCAGTGATAGGAGCTGCACACCTTGATTACTGAATTTCTCTGAACAACAACAAAAAAGCAACGTTAAGGAACCCCACTTTAGGGTTCCTGTTGTTTCTATAGTGAATGCAACAAAGCCAGTGACTGGAAATTAAGATATTAGACATGAATCAGCTGCATGAAAACTTAAGGGCTGGGAATGTAGCTCAGTTGATAAGAGTGCCTACCAAGCATTCATGAGGCTCTGGGTTCTAGTCTTAGCACCAGGTAAAACCAGGCATGGTGGTGATTGCTGGTAATCCCAGCACTGAGGAGGTAGAGGGCAGAAGGATCAGGTTCAAGGTCATTATTAGCCACATAGTAAGTTTGAGGCCAGCCTAGGATTCATGAGATACTGTTTCAAAAATAAAAATAAATAAATAAAGGAAGAGGATAAGAAATAAAAAAGGAAGGAAAGTAAGAAGGAAGAAAGAAGAGAAAAAAAGAAAAAGTTTACCTGAGCTTGCCTATAAGGATTTTTGCCAAGGATTCTTTGGATAATAAGAGTCCCATGGAAAAGAATAACAGATTTCTACATGAGGTAGAAAAGTTTCTTGGGTGCCTCATGATTTACTTGGCTAATTTTATTTCCTCTGTAGCTCACGCCAGTAGTGTCAGTTTAGCCTTTCTCTGCAGAAAGTCTGCTTTTGTTGTTCACATATCAAGTTGTCAGAACTTGTCCTTCAATAAGAAGAGAGGATGGGTGTGTATTCATTTGTACTGAAATCCATCAACAAATAATTTTGTTTATTTGTAAAGTTCAGTAGTTTGGGTACCATACACTGGACTGGTTGTTGCCCTTGTAAAGATGAATTTTAGATACAATCCCTTCTCTCAAGGAACTCACACAATAACAGGAACAACAGATTCATGAATAGGTAATTATATAAATGATACATTACAGAAGCACCAACAGGGCCAATCTAGTCCTTTTTGGAGATGTGTGGCTGGTCTGGACAGGTGATTATGTATTTATTTCCTTGGTAAGAAAAGAGTGGAACAGTAGCAATTGGGGGAGAATTCTTGGTATTTCTGTTTAGTCAGAAAGGGGACTAAAGTCAGCACAGTCCTTCTCAGTTGACCTCAGCTTTCATTTTGAGGCTACAGGCCTCAAATTGCAGGACCCACAGGGCTGAGGTGGATGTCTGGTATAAGCTGGATTCAGACTGCCTGCCTTCAAGTAGGCAACTGCTGAAGAACATTTTCTGGGGAGACTATTTCTGATCACCCCAGATAGAGAAGGCAATAACAAGCTAAAGGTCCAATTGAATCCAAGTCTATCTTGGTGAACCAGTGAGTTTATTTGAGGTTACTTATGTGAGCATGGGTGCCCTGGGCAGGTACAATCCTGAGAAGCCCCCTCCAGCATGATTGACATCACTGGAACTGCATCTCTGGAGTTCCACCACAGAACTTGCAGCCTGCTGCTCCACCCTAGCTGGTGTAACCTTAGGGAGTGAACGGCCTTATGAGTCTTGGAAGTTTGTACGTTTCATGAGCCTCAGGCTTCCCTCCTTCCTCAGAAGGGAAGGTTTCAGTCCAACAAAATAGCTACACAACTGCAGCTGACATTTGGCTCTAGATGGAAGACACTCTGTGGCCCATAGGCACAATTTTAAGTGAAACCAGAAACAATGTTTTTATTATGTCAACTAACTCAAAACTTTAAAAAAATGTTCCTTCTGGGCCAAACATGCACCATTTATGGTTGGGTTAGATCTTCAGTAGCTAGTTTGGAACATGAGTGAAAGAGAACCATTGCGATTTTGGGTAGAGCTGTTGATCATTCTGGCTGCTGTCCCAAGGATAAATTACAGGCTCAGATCTGGAGGTTGAAGTACCAGTTATGCTGTTGCAGAAATCAAAGTAGAAATATTGAGGGGCTAAATTAAGACCAAGTGCTTGTGTAAAGTAGGCATGTGCTGGGATTGGATGATGGAAGTGAAGAGCCACAGCTTGGGTGACTGGATGGTTTCACCTTGGTGGACAGTATACGAAGAGTTACTGAGGAGCAGAGAGCACCATGCCTGCTTTGCTGCAGGTTAGTGTAGAGTGCCTGTAGGACATCCCAGTGGGCATGTGGATCTGGAGCTGAGGAAGGATCAGAGCTGTGGATTGTATTACTGTTGAAAATGTTGGGAAAGGGAAGGGTGACTTGACCTGTCAGTGTTCTCTTTAGTTCCTAACCACGCTTCCATTGAACACAGCTCCTTCTTGTAGGGGTTTTGTTTTGGAGGACTGCTTGACTTATTCTAGTAAATGTTGCGAAGCACAGTGGGTGCTAGAGACTGTGTGAAGGAGTTGTGGGATCACTAGGGATCAAACCCAGAATCCGAACCTTAACTACGGAGCTACACTGTCATCCAGGAAGGAGCTTTTGAGCTGGGTTTTGAAGGGTAAGAAGGAGCTAAGTGGGTGAAGAAAAAAAAAATTTAAGATTTCAGGTTGAACACTAAAGTCCTGAGTAGGAGGGAACATCATGGCTTATTTTGAACTGAAACAACATCGACATTGCTGGAGAAGTAAGCAGACCTTGATTATGCAGGGAATTTTGTAGGAACTTTGGCCTGTTATAAGTACAGCACTAAGCAAAATCAATTTGGAGAGGGACATAGTTGTTTATCAGAAGTACCCTTACTTTGACACCAAGAAAGCGGCATGCAAATCCACAGTTTATGTTATGTTCAAGCAACGTGAACTAATGGCTGCAGCCCTTTGTCTTGTCACCACATCCAGCTGACACTCTTGAGGTAGAAGTACTTGTTTGTTACTTTAGACAAGGTTTCATGCTAGCTCAGGCTGACCTGGAACTCACTCTGTAGCCCACACTAGCCTTGAACTTTTCCTGCTTCAGCTTCCCAGTGCTGAATTATAGTATAAGCCACCATGCCCAGCTAGTACCTGTTTTAAGAGGTTTTTAAACATTTATTTTTATTAGTTAAGGACATACTTAGCATGTAAACAACACAATTTGGTACCATCCTTTCCCTCATCACTGCCCCTTTTCTGAAGGGACTCTCCTTGTTGGGAATGCAGGTCAACTCCATGGAGATTGTGGGTCATTAATTGTGGGGGCAGCAGTCAGTTATGGGGGAGAGGCAATGTGCAAAATGTCCTAACTTGTGGCTCTAACAATCTTTCCGCCCCCTCTTCTGCAAAAGTCCCTGAACCATGTTAGGTGCATTTTAAGTCTACTTCAGTGATGGCTCTTAGGAGCCTCAGGATCTCTGGTTTTGTAGGTGTTGAGTGTCCTCAGTGTCTGTCTCCTTCACACTTGTGCTGATACCAGGTTCACTGAAAAAGCAACACTCTTGCTCATTTCCCCAATTCCTCTGTAGTTTCAGCAGAGGCTGGGGTGAAGTGCAGTGGGTTGTTTATCTCCTCAGGTCCTGCTTCCATCTGAAAAAGAGAAGCAGATTTTGCAATGGAGAGTGAAGTCAGCACAGGTTAAATGGGATAACCATTATTAATTTAGAGAGAATTTAATGAGTGTAGATCCTCTTATAGCCTAAGATTAGTGGGAGCTTGATATTGGAAAGCAAAATCATTATTTGGATATGTTTCTGACTTGTTTCCCAGTTCCAGATATGGTTTCCTTTCCACTGAGTGGATCTGTTAGCCAATCCAAGAGCGGTTGGTTACCCACCGTGGCTGTGTGCCACTATTGCACTTGTGTGAGCATCACATCAGGTTGTTTGCTTCTGAGTAACTTAGACCTCAAGTTGCTCAGACAGATGTTGGCCAGTTTCCCCCAGTAGTTCATGTAGGGCCTTTGGGATAACTCTTTTTTTAAAAAAAACCTTTTATGTGCATGTGCACATGCATGTGTGTTTGTGTGTGACTGCAGACGTGTGTGCTGCAGTGCACATGAGGCTGCCAAGGACAACCATAAGTATTGTTCCTCACCTTACATCTTCTTTGAGGCTGTGAATACCAACCAGTCTGGTTGGCCTGTGAGCTTCTAAGATTCTCTTGTCTCTGCCTCTCATTTCACTGTAAGAGGGCTCGGATTACAGATGTTCACTATGTGTTCCACTTTAATGTGAATTCTGGAATCTGAACTCAGGGGCTCATGTATGCATAGCAATTGTTTTATCCACTGAGCCATTTCCTCAGACCCCCCCCCCTTAAAAAAAAAACAACAACAGGGACGTGCTATATAGCCCATTCTGGTCTAGAGCTCACAGTCCTCCAAGGCAGGGCACTTCTGATTCTCAGTTATATCAGGTTCAGGGAATAGACACAAAAGGCAAGATTTTAAGCAAGCAAGAGATGTTAGACTTTAGCAGATATTCACTAATCAGGTGGTGCAAAGATGAAAGGTCTATATTTAGAAGGGTAAAACTCTGTTTCAACAGCAGGAAATAATTTAAGAACCTTCTGTGTTTGTTTTTCACTTTAGAAAACAGGACCTTTGATATTTAGGAAAACTATGTTTAACTCTACCGAGATCAAGTTTTCTGGTAAGTATAATAATATAAACAACATCATCTGATATGCATTATAAATAAATGCAGTCATGTAAACTAACATAACATAATGAATACAGTAATATAATTTAAACTAATGTAGCATGTATAGTAAGCTAAATATTTTGTTTTTAAGTATATCTAACATTTTAGAATCTTTTTTTTTTTTTTTGGTTTTTCAAGGTACAGTCTTACTCTAGCCTAGGCTGACCTGAAATTCACTGTGTAGTTTTAGGCTGGCCTCAAACTCATGGCAATCCTCCTACCTCTGCCTCCTAGGTACTGAGACTGAAGGCATGCACCAATACACCTGGCCAGAATCTTTCAAGCCTTGGTTATTTGTAAGAATGGATTTTTCTAATCAGAAAATGTAGTATGACCTGTTCTTTAAAAAATTATAATTAAAGTAGGCGTCAGTAAAAAAATGTACTTTCTGTAAAATTTAACTTTTTTTGGTTTTTCAAGGTAAGGTCCAGGCTGATCCTCCTACCTCTGCCTCCTGAGTGCTGGGGTTAAAGGCGTACGCCACCATGCCTGGCTAAATTTGACTTTAAAACCTTAGATTTAAATTTAATTCATTTACTAGAGAGAGAAAGATAAGAGATAGAGAAAAATGAACTCCAGACATATTATATCATCTTGTGCATCTGGCTTATGTGGATACTTGGGAATCAAACCTAGGTCCTTTGGCTTTGCAGGCAAGTGCCTTAACCGCTAAGCCATCTTCTCCAGCCCCAGTGTCCAGTAATTTTTATTTACTGCTGCATTGTGGGAATTTAGAAATTTTTCAGTGCATAGAAGTGTTTATTACAAACACGACCTTACACATATTCACAAAATCTACTTTATCTGTTTTAAAATCTAAGGCTTTGGGCTGGAGAGGTGGTTTAGTGGTTAAGGCACTTACCTGCAAAGCCTAAGGACCCTGGCTCGATTCTCCAGGGCCCACGTAAGCCAGATGCACAAGGGGGCGCATGCATCTGGAGTTTGTTTGCAGTGCCTGGAGGCCCTGGCACGCCCATCCTCACTCTCTTTCTTTCTCTCTCTGTCTCAAATAAATAAATAAAATATATTTTAAAAAATTACTGGACACTAACAGTTTAAATTGAATTTTAGAGCTTATAAAAGTGAAAAGATTTGTTAGGTACTTCGTGTAACAGAACTGCTAGCATTTTTTGATTCTGTTAGTGGGTTAACATTGGATTATATTCACTGTGTTGTAATTCCTCTTATTGTTTCCAATATCCTGATTAGAAAAGTCTGTCCTCAGAATTTAAATCTTAGGATAAGGAGTTTCATTGAGTAAAGCAAACTGGCTTCCAGGATCCACTGACACACTCTTTCCCTCTCACCCCCGCTCAGGTCACATGTGGGGATGACTGTTCCATTGGTGGGTCTTTGCTGAGGGAAGCTGACAACCAGCAGCTAGAAGGAAGAGAAGATTTAGTTATAGATGCTTTGTGATTCCCTATCCCATCATAGTAAATGTGGTCAGGAAATTAGTCCTACATGGCTATGGAAAAACTGATGTGCTTGCTTTAATGAATTTTAAGTTTTAAAAGTCTATAGATCAGTGGGCTTTAAAGGAATCTAAGATTAGGCTGAGAAAATGTCATATGGGGTTATAATGCAGGTTACTAAATTATTTAAAACAATTTAATTTAATTTAAAGAAATGATTATATGATGCCTGAGATCAGTCTTGAGAGTAAGACTGCAATCAGGATAGAGACATTAGTGATATCTAAAAAAGAATGAAGCAGCACCAGGAACTCAGCAGAAACCACCGTAGGCCAAAACTGGCAGTGCACAATAGTACATATGGGAGAGTCTTGACCATGTGACATGGCTGGTAGTTCTGGAGGAAACATTCGAAGCCTCTTTTTTTTTTTTTTCTTGTGCCCTATTCACCAAATAGCCCTCTTACCACCATTGGGCTTCCTGAGAGGCGTACTGAAGGGAGAGTCGGTTATTATATGTCCACTTTATAGTTGGTGTTCACTGTAAGTTATGTGTATATATCATTAGTTGAGAAAAGAGTGATCTGAGAGTTCTGAGAATTGTCAGACTTTCTCCTCTGTATGGGCAGGCTGCTTTCCAGCGAGATCAAGGAGTTACTGTGTAGCTCTTTCTTACTCCATCTTAGTCTCTTGGACTTAAATCTGTGGGCCCAGTTTGAGTTCCCTTTGTGTTGTTACCAGTCTTTGAGATGACTTCAGTGATCTTTGCCTTCTGGTATTCATGGCTTTACCACATTCTAGCAGAGTTGGTCTTAGTTACCAATAACTGTGGCAGGCATAGTACCACATCTCTTGAAAGTCTGTGTGATAAAAGATACTGTGTGGCTCCTCCTTTGCTCCTTCCATGATCACTAGCTCTAGGAAAGCCAGCTGTCATGACATAGGACATTTCTAAAAATTATAGCCTCCTTCAACTTTAGGTTTAACCCTTTTCAGTCCTTTAATCATGTCACCAGAACCTGAAACATTTGGTGGTGCTTCATGTTACTCAGAATAAGGTCAAAGTCCTTCCAAAGCCTAAGACTGCTGATGAATTTTCCCCAAGACTTCTCTAGCTCTTCTTTTCCCTTTCCCCAACATGTGTGTGTCTCACTAAGACAGAAAGTTGTCTTCTGGCTGTGCTCACACCTATCCTGGACCTATGTGCATATCTCTACCCTCCCCTTTACCTGGATGATACTCCTACTTGTCCTTCTCCTCCAGCTAGCCTACCCTATTCCTATGTTAGGTGCTCTTCCTGTGCCCTTTGACACCCTGCTCTAAACTTCTTAGTCTATTGAAAGAGCCTAATTGTTAACTTTCTCCTCGAGTATAGACAGGAATTGTTCTTACTGACCACTAAGTCTCTCTGGCACACAGCAGAGGGCCTTTCATGTATTCAAGAACAAGTGAGTGTGGTGGCACATGCCTTTAATCCCAGCATTCAGGAGGCAGAGAGAAGGATCGCTGTGAGTTCAAGGCCATCCTGAGACTACCTAGTGAATTCCAGGTTAGCCTGGGCTAGAGCAAAACCCTACCTTGAAAAAAAAAAAGAACAAGTGAGTGAGAAGAATATTTTATACTAACATAAGCTGTGACTTAGCAAATGAGGCCACTCAGTTGATTCCAGCATTGGAGTTATATTTGAATAGTGTTAACAGCATCTTTGGTTAGCTATAATAATTTAACAAATTTATCTCATTTTGCAATGAATTTTTAGAGAAATTAGATGTTTTCTCATTGTTATGTTAAAGTAGCCTGTTTTAAATTACATTCTTGAAAACTTATCCTTATGCTAGATTATAATAGTAGTGTAAAATAAAACTATCTTTTTCTAAACAGTTAAGTCATTCAGTTGTTCTGGGCCTGTGAAGTTTACCATAGAGTGGTATTTGAAGTATCATACCTGTCACAATGAATATCCTGAGCTGGAGGTAAGTCAAACAAATATTTCCTTATATAATCCTATGAAGAAAAAATTATGAGTATAAAGATTTAACACCTCATAAGATGAGGAGGCTACACATAGATTATAATTTTAGAAGTACCCCAGATTCATCAAAGTCTGTGATTTTTTTTTTTCCAAATTTTATTTATATATTTGAGAAAGAGACTGAGTGAGCGAGTATGGGTATTGCTAGAGTCTCTTGCCACTGCCAGTGAACTCCAGCCACATGTGCCACTTTGTGCATCTGGTTTTATGTGGGTACTGGAAAATCGAACCCAGACAGTCAGGCTTTCAGGCTTTGCAAGCAAGTGCCTTTAACTATTGAGCCAACTCTCTAGCACTTCAGTGTATGATTTTTAAGAAGACTTTGTATTTTCCATGTTGGGTATATTACAAAAAAAAAAGTAAGTACATTTTTATTTGTTTATTTGTTTTTTTAAGGAAGGGTTTCACTCTAGCCCACTTGACTAGAACTCATTCTGCAATGCATGCTAGCCTCAGAC
The DNA here is from genome assembly GCA_004027895.1 of Orientallactaga bullata. Classification (NCBI taxonomy): domain Eukaryota; kingdom Metazoa; phylum Chordata; class Mammalia; order Rodentia; family Dipodidae; genus Orientallactaga; species Orientallactaga bullata. The sequence goes on along the minus strand of PVKW010009290.1, from coordinate 2,866 downwards.
TCATGGCAGTCCTACTACTCAGCCTCCTGAGTACTGGGATTATAGGCGTGAGCCACCACAGCTGGCAGTAAATGTTTAAATCAGACTTATAGGAACCATTGATAAAGGAATTGTGGGTCACATACACATGAACATCTCCTTATTCTTAAGACAATTTAGATTTCACATTATTCAATTAGTTGTAGATAAGTAGATTTGGAGAGTACAAATCAATTTTAGAGGTGAAGAGAAAGGAGGCATTTGGGAAGGTGCAGAGGAGGGAGAGGAAGGAAAAAGAAGCTGGGCTGAGGAAGACATCTCCCACTCCAGCTTGGAAGCTGGCTGTTTCCTTCTGAGGGTGCTATGGTTCCTTGTGGCCCTCCACATGGCACTCCTTGATAAGACACTGGGCTTATTATTTTTTTTAGTGTAGGACTTAATTCATGATCACATTGAATTGTCTTTTTTGTTCTTGTGTTTAGTTGCTGATAATCGTAACTATTAATTTAAATTTATTTTTATTTATGTATTTACTTGTGGGGAAGGCAGATAGAATGAGCATGTCAGGGCCTTCAGCTGCTGCAAACAAATTCGGACGCATGTGCTACCTTGTGCATCTGGCTTACATGGGTCCTGGGGAGTCCAACCTGGGTCCTTTGGCTTTTCAGGCAAATGCCTTCACCGCTAAGCCATCTCTCCAGCCCAATCTCATTTATTTATGTTGTTTTTTTCATGACATTTATTTGAAAAAAATTATATGTATATATATGTGTGTGTGTGTATATATATATATTTTAATGCTCACTTTATTTGTATATCTGGATTTACATGGGTACTGGGAAATTGAACTTGGGTCCTTAGGCATTGCAGGTAAGCACCTTAACCACTGAACCATCTCTCCAGCCCTTTTTTGGTTTTTTGAAGTAGGGTCTCACTCACTTTAGCTCAGCCTGATTTGGAATTCACTATGAAGTCTCAGGCTTGCCTTGAACTCACCGTGTTCCTCCTACCTCTATCTCCCTAAGTGCTGGTATTAAAGTCATGTGTCACCAAACCCAGCTGTATTTTTAAAAATGTTTTTTAAATTTTTGTTTATTTATTTCAGAGAGAGATATACAGATATAGGTAGGTAGAGTGACAGAGAGAGAGAGAGAGAATGGGTACACCAGGGCCTCCTGTCATTGCAAACGAATTCCAGATGCGTGTGCCCTCTTGTGCATCTGGTTTACGTGGGTCCTGGGTAGTTGAACCAGGATCCTTTGGCTTTGTAGGCAAGCACCTTAACTGCTAAGCCATCTCTCCAGCCCCTTTAAAAAATATATATATATATATATATTTATTTATTTAAATTTTTATTTAATTTGTTTGAGAGAGATAGAGAGATACAGAAATAGGCAGGTAGGGAGAGAGAGAGAGAGAAAGAATCTGGCTATATTTTTATTTGAGACAGAGAGAAGGAGAGAGAAAGAGATAGAGAATGCGTGCACCAGGGCCTCTAGCCACTGCAAATTAACTCCAGATGCATGCACCACCTTGTGCATCTGGTTTATGTGGGCCTGGAGAATCAAACCTGGGTTCTTAGGCTTCACAGGCAAGCACCTTGACCACTAAGCCACCTCTCTAGGCTGCCAGTTATATTTTTGAAATATATGAACAATTTAGTTTTTAAAAAATATATTTTATTTATTTATTTGAAAGAAAAAGGCAGAGATAGAGAAGGGGGGAAAGAATGGGCATACCAGGGCCTCCAGCCACTGCAAACAACTCCAGATGCATGCGCCCCCTTGTGCATCTGGCTTACGTGGGTCCTGGAGAATTGAACTGGGATCCTTTGGCTTTGCAGGCAAATGCCTTAACTGCTAAGCCATCTCTCCAGCCCCTGAACTATTTATTTTTATAAAATGTCCTGAGTTTGAGTATTTGCCTTGCTTCATGATCAGATGCAGGTGGGACATTTGGCTGGCATTCTGTAGATTAATGTTTTGTCCCATGTTTGGTGATATTAATTTTAATTTAAACAGTTACTTAAAGGAGGGACAGATTTGCCAGGTTTTTCCATTGGAGTTACTACTTTTTTTTTTTGTTATGACAACTTATAAGAAAAATAGACAATATTTTTGTTTGTTTGGTTTCGAGGTAGGGTCTTGCTGTAGTCCAGGCTGACCTGGAATGCACTATGTAGTCTCAGGCTGGCCTTGAACTCACTGCTGTCCTCTTACCTCTGCCTCCTGAGTGCTGGGATTAAATGTGTGTGCCACTGTGCCTGGAGAAAATACTTTTTAAAGCTGTGTAAATGTCCTGTTTTTCCTCAACTATTTATCCATTATAGCATCTTTTCATGATTTTTGCCTGATGAATAAGTTGTTACTATGATAATTTTAAAATTTTCTATTTCCTTTTCCATCCATGAGCATCTGCTATGGATAAGCACTCCCTTTTCCTCCATCTTTTTTGTTTTTTTGGAGCTAGGGTCTTGCTGTAGTCCAAGCTGACCTAGAATTCATTATGTAGTCTCAGGGTGGCCTCAAATTCACAGAAATCCTCCTGCCTCTGCCTCCCAAGTGCTGGCATTAAAGGTGTGTGCCACCATGCCCGGCTGTCCTCCATCTTTTTTTGTTTTTTTTTTTTAATTTTTGGAGAGAGACACAGAGAGAGACAGAGAGGGAGAGGGAGACAGACAGAAAATGGGCATGCCAGCAGTCTCTCAGCTGCTGTGAATGAAATCCAAATGCGTGCACCCCCTTGTGGGCAAGTGCGGCATTGCGTGCTTGCGTCACTTTGCATCTGGCTACACTTGGGACCTGGAGATTGGAACCGGGTTCTTAGGCTTAGCAGGCAGGCGCCTTAACCGCTAAGCCATCTCTCCAGCCTGTCCTCCATCTTTTTA